>JALIZH010023599.1:0-28731 GCA_030522465.1 Rhipicephalus appendiculatus | reverse complement strand
CTGTAGTAGAAACGATATTATTTAGAAATTTACCTTCGTTCTTCAGGTGCCCCCGGTAGCGGCATGCCACGAGCTCGATTCACTGCTCTCGGCCAAACATTCGCGGGAGCTGTTGCTGCTTCGACGCATTTCAACTTCGGAAGAAAACATAGATTCGTTCTTATCGCGAGAAAATATCAACTACGAGCGCAATCGTAGGTAAAGTTAGGATGCGTCGGCGTTTAACTATGTTTTGGCTCTTCGGCTGATGCGGCACGTCGAACGGGATGCAGTTGAGGCAGTTTGAGTTACAAAAACGCACGATCGCAGTTTCTCGATCGTCGTATTCGATCGGCACGAAGCCTGCATGCGCGCTACGGATCGACACGGCATATCGTGCATCGCGCCACTGCCAACGTATAACAAATATCTGATTGTTATTTACACTATAGTTGGTCTTTAAAACGCATCGGATAAATTTTGGCGGCGTGTCACGGTGCTGCTGGAGCTTATTGCGTGACCGTGACAGCTAGCTCCACCTCCTGCTTGAGCTGCTGGGCAGTTTCATCTGCCGTACGGGCAGACAGTTAAGCCAGGCGAAGCCACAGTCAGCCCTCCTTGACCAAGCTCATGACCACGGGCAGCGATCCTGACCGTGTCAAAGGCTACGGCCAGCCAACCTGACCGGACTGCATTACCCCGGGCAGCCACCCTGCCCGTGACGAGAGGCTACCGTCAGCCATCGTTGACTGTGCTGCACGACCACGGGCAGGGATCCCTAATTGATCCTGACTGCGAAGGTCCTCTAATTGTGACTCAGTCAAAGATTCCTGGCCGACGTGCAGGGATTCCTGGCTGTCAGTCAGGAGTGCCCTGACGGATTTTTCGACTGGGGAGGGTCTCCGTGGTGCAGGATGACGTCGTGGGAGTAGGAAGTCGGCAACATCTGTAGCGTAGCTGGTCGGTATCGCTCGCGCAATGGCATATCTTGTTGCATAATCTGTTGTGACGGCAATCCACTTGTTCCCTTTGGTAGAAATAGAAAACGGGCCGAGTAAATCGAGGCCCACATGGAAGAATGGCTTTGTTAACCAGCAGGACGCAAGTAAGGCGTCTTCCGTCGCGGACACAGGTCACAAAAAGCGACGTAGCGACGCACAGAGTAATAGAGACCGGGCCAGAAGAAGAGGCGCCTTACGCGGTCGTAAGTCCTGGTGACGCCCGCATGTCCAGCAGTAGGAGTGTCGTGAAGTTCTCGAGGCACGACGAGTCGTAGATGCTTCGGAACGACTAGTAACTACTCAGGACCATAGGACTGAACGTGGCGGCGGTATAAAATGCCATCATGCAATGTGAACATCCGGAGTGAAGGGTCGGTGGGCGCATAGCTTAGGCAGGTCCATAAGGTTTCGAAGAACAGGGTCTTGTCGTTGCTCGTCACCTATGTGGAGGAAGCCGGATATAGACAGAGTACAGATGTCCATGTCAGCATCGGTGTCGTCCGGTTGATCCACGGTATTGCGAGATAGGCAGTCAGCGAAGTTGTGTATGCGTCCCGATTTATGCAATATCGAGAACTCATATTCTTGTAGACGCAATGCCCAACGTGCAAGTCGTCCAGTTTTGTCCTTTAAAGAGGAGAACCAACAGAGTGCGTGGTGATCAGTTATGACGCGGAAGGGACGACCAAACAAGAACGGTCGAAATTTGGCGACAGCCCAAAGGAGCGCAAGGCATTCTCACTCAGTTATCGAGTAATTGCGTTCAGGCGTGGAGAGAAGGCGGCTCGCGTAGGCGATGACACGGTCGTGGCCCTGCTGATGCTGAGCGAGCACCGCGCCGATACCATGACCACTCACATCAGTGCGTACTTCAGTGGGCGCGGAAGGGTCAAAGTGCGAGAGAATCGGTGAACTTGTGAGCCGCTCAGTAAGGGTAGAGAATGCTTGCTCTTGGTACGGTCCCCAGCAAAAAAAAGGTATCCTTCTTAAGGAGGTCGGTCAAAGGATGAGCGATGTCGGCAAATTTCTTTACAACGCGACGGAAATAGGAGCATAAGAACATAAAGCTGCGGACAGCTTTAGTCGACGAAGGAATAGGAAAATTTCGCAAAGCACGAACTTTCTCTCGATCAGGTTGGATTCCTGCAGCGTTTACGAGATGCTCGAGCACGGTAATTTTGCGGCGACCGAAGTGGCATTTAGGTGAATTCAGCTGAAGGCCAGCGGAGCGAATCACAGAAACCATACTTCTGAGGCGCTGCAGGTGGCTTTCCGAAGTCGGCGAAAGCACGATCACGTCGCCGAGGTAGCAGAGGCACGTTGACCACTTTCAGCCGCGCAAGAGGGAGTCCATCATGCGCTCGAATGTAGCTGGCGCATTGCACAATTCAAAAGGCATGACTTTGAACTGGTATAAGCCATCTGGTGTTACGAAGGCGGTTTTCTCGCGGTCCACCTCATCAACGCTGATCTGCCAATAGCCTGAACGTAGATCAATTGAAGAAAGATAGTTGGATCCAGTCAAGGGAGTCATCTATGCGTCGTAGTGGATTCACATCTTTTTTTTTTTTTGTTATCCGGTTTAGGTGACGGCAGTCGACGCAGAAGCGCCACGAGTTGTCCTTTTTCTTTACTAAGACCACCGGGAATGCCCACGGGCTACTCGATGGTTCAATAATCTGCTTGTCTATCATCTTTCCGACCCCTTTTTGTATGATGGCCCTTTCCGCAGCGGAGACGTGATATGGTCGCCTACGAATGGGGCTCGCGTCACCGGTGTTGATGCGATGGGTGACAACAGATGTCTGTCCAACGGGCCGGTCGTTCAAGTCAAAGATATCCGAATAAGATGACAACAGCTGACGAAGAGCTGTTGTGTGTTCCGCAGGAAGATCAGGGGCAATCATCTTACAAATGTTGTCCGCAGTCGACGAGGACGATGTAATAGGCGACAAAGGCGTGCTGGTACCGGAAATATTTTCAGTGGCCAAAGAAGAGATCTGATATTCTTCCAAAGGGGGTGAGATGCGCCATGACGATGCCGTGGGGGAAGCACATGCGTATAAAATCCAAAATTGACAACTGGCACGCAAGCCCGATTCTCTTTTATTTGAATAATGGTGCTTGGCAGGGCAATATTTCGCGTCAGAGCCACGTCGGTGAGCGGCGACATGACATAGTCGCCGTCTGGGCCGGCAATATTGGGCGTCAGAATAACAGCTGTAGCAACTTGGGGGGGACAGGCGAGCGAACTCAGCAGAACATAAACGGCGCGATGCACAAGTGGCGGCGTCGGCAGGGAAGGGCAGATCCAGCTGTACAACTCCATCGGAACAGTCACTCTGGGCAGCGTGCTTTGAAAGAAAGTCTATGCCAAGGATAAGGTCGTGCGGGCACTGTTCGAGTACAAGAAAAAAACTTCCCCATCTCCCGCTAAAGGGAACCATGTGTGGATGCGAAGCAGCGGGGAGATAATTAGCTTGAGTGGGAGGAACGTCGCCGCTCTCGTTTCACGGCAGCGGTCCGGGCGCTCATCGCGGCGCTGCACAGGAGAGAGAATGAGGCGCGCGCGCTCCGTCATTTTCATACCGCGCAACTACCGTGGCGCCCCCCAGCGGAGTATGCAACTGTCACACCTGTCGTGCGCGCCGCTCCGTAGAGGATTCCTAGAGGAGAGAACGGGGTGACCGTAGGAGAGGAGAGAGAGGGGGAGGAGACGTGCATGCGCTGCGGGGGTGTGGGACGCGGGAGCCGCTCCGTAAAGTAGAGGCTTCCCTAGAGGAGAGAGGGGGAGAGGACGCGCATGCGCTGTGGGGTTGTTGACGCGGGCGCCGCTCCGTAGAGTAGATGATTCCTAAAGTAAAGAAAGGGGGTGAGCGTAGTACAGGATAGGGGAGGGGGACGCGCATGCGATGTGGGGGGTGTGGGAAGCGGGGGCCACTCCGTAGAGTAGATGATTCCTAGAGTAGATAAAGGGGGGGTGAGCGTAGGAGAGGAGAGAGAGAGGAGGGGACGCGCATGCGCTTTGGTGGTGTGGGACGCGGGTTGGAGGGACGGACTAAGCGCCCTCCATACACATGCAAGCAAGATCTAGGAATGGGATCAACCTGGGCGACAGACACCACCTGCCTAGCCATTGCTTAGCAGCCTCTCTGTGCTCTCGGCCATGATTCTGATGACTGTCGTAGTGGTTGACGGCCTTCATATTACTACAGTGTTCTGCTTGTCATAATGGGTGCTTCCCTACTTCATGAAAGTGGCCGGAAACGGGACGCCGGACGCGGGAGGGACGGACATAGCGCAGCCCCCTCCAAACACATGCAAGCAAGATCAAGGGATGGGGTCAACCTGGGCGACAGACACCATCTGCCTAGCCATTGCTAAGCAGCCTCTCTGTGCTCTCAGCCATGACTCTGATGACTTTAGTAGTGGTTGACAGCCTTCATATCACTGCAGTGTTCTGGTTCGCATAATGGGTGCTCCCCTACGTCATGAAAGTGGCCGGACGCGGGGCGGGGGACGGGGGACGCGGGACACGGGACGCGGGAGGGACGGACAGAGCCCCCGAGCATAAGATGCTTCGCATCTAAAACTTCCTCATCTCCCACTAAAGGGAACCATGTGTGGATGCGAAGCAGCGGGGAGATGGTTAGCTTGAGCGAGAGAAACGTCGCCGCTCTCGTTTCGCGGCAGCGGTTCGGGCGCTCATCGCGGCGCGCTCCGGCATTTTTATACCGCGGAATAACCGTGGTGCCCCCAGCGGAGTATGAAGCTGTCGCACCACCTGTCGCACGCCGCCCCGTAGAGGATTCCTAGAGGAGAGAACGGGGGGGAACCATAGGAGAGGAGAGAAAGGGGGACGCGGAAGCCGCTCCGTAGAGTAGAGGAAGCGCGTGATCGTAGGAGAGAGGACGCGCATGCGCTGTGGGATGCGGACGCCGCTCCCTCGAGTAGAAAAAGGGGGGTGAGCGTAGGGGAAGGGACGCGCATCCGCTGTCGGGGTGTGGGGGCCGCTCCGTAGAGTAGATGATTCCTCGAGGAGAGAAAGGGGGTGAGCTTAGGAGAGGAGAGAGAGGGGGGAGGGGAGGGGACGCGCATGCGCTGTGGGCTTGCAGGACGCGGGCGCCGCTCCCGTAGAGTAGAGTATTCCTAGAGGAGAGAAAGGGGTGAGCGTAGGAGAGGGGGAGGAGACGCGCATGCGCTGTGGTGGTGTGGGACGTGGGAAGTTCTAAGCCCCCCCCGCCAAACACATGCAAGCAAAATGGAATACGCTGCCCTTAAAAATGGAATACGCTGCCCTTATTTGGAATCCTAACCAGCAATACCTAATTCATAAACTTGAGGCCATCCAAAACAAAGCAGCCCGCTTCATCACAGGAAAATATTCACGAGTTTATAGCATAACAGCTATCAAAACATCATTGAAATTACCTGCACTAGAAAAGCGTAGGCTTATCGCACTGCTGTCCCATTTCCACAGGCTTTATTTCAGTGATTCATCATTCTTACAGTCACAGATTAAACCAGCTCATCGCATTTTTCCACGCCTGGATCATGCATACAAAATACAACCCATGTTTGCGCGTACTAACTTCCTTCGTGACTCACCACTGTTTCTTGCAATTTATCATTGGAATAAACTACCAGGCGATGTTGTAACTGTGCGCGATCACGACACGTTTGTTAGCAAATTAAAGGAGATGTGGAATGTCGAAGTGTAAAATTTTGTAGCTTTCTTTTGTTTAGTTTAGTTCCAATATTATCTGTACTATTGCATACCTTGTTTCATGCCTTACTGAGTGCTGCAGTGCATTACCATGTTCTCTCATGTTTTCTTTGTATGCGGATTTCTTGTGCTTGAATTGTCCTTTTTATATTCTGTGTAAATATTTTTTGTGAACATTGTAACTACCCCCCCTATGTAATGCCCCCATGGGCCCTTAGGGTATATGAATAAAAAAGATCAAGGAATGGCCTCAATGGTGTCAATCTGGGCGACACCCACGACCTGCCTATCCATTGCTAAGCAGCCTCTCTGTGCTCTCGGCCATGACTCTGGTGACTGTAGTGGTGGTTGACGGCCTCATATTGTACTACAGTGTTCTGGTTAGCATAGTGGGTGCTTCCCTACTTCATGAAAGTGGCCGGACGCGGGAAGCGGGACGCACATAGCCCCGACCATAAGATGCTTCGCATCTAAAAATAAAACAATGGTGTAGTGGCCACCGACGATAACACGGGCTGTACACATTCCAACAACAGGTGCAGTGCCACCATCGGCGACTGGTACTGTGCTTGTCGCGACGGGTGTGAGGACCTTCCTGAGCTTTCGGCGGAGATCAGCGCTCATAACCGAAAGCTGCACCCCCCGTGTCGACAAGAGATCTGACATTAACACGATCAACTGGCACGTCCAGTAGGTTTCCGCATGTAGGCAGGGTCGGTAGAGGCTTTAAAGGCCTGGTCGTAGTTTCAGCGTCACCTCCAGGAGCTGCGCCGCCTAGTTTCCCGAAGTGAAGCGGCCTGTTCTGGATGGGGACGAAGAGCGGTGCATGAGAGCTGAACGTGCCCGACAACCTTGTGGAGACAGGGAGTGGCTGGACCTTGGTGGCACACTGTCGACGTTGATGCTCTGAGTCGGCCTGTCGGGCGAGAAAGTATGACTGTCGGGCAGCTGGTGGTAGCGACAAGAGGACGACCACCGAGGCGTTGGCTGAAAGCCGCTGCGGCAGTGACGGGCAATGTGTCCAATACGGGAACAATTGAAGCAGATGGGTCGATCATCCACGGTGCGCCACTCGGCTGGATCGCGGCGGGGCGCAAGGAAATTTTGCGTCTGGCTGCGAGTGGCAGGGGGAACCTGGTAAATGTTTGTGTGCCGGACCGAGCAGAGTGACGGCATGCCCAAACTTGCGATTTTTTCCCGAACGACAGCTTGAATGATGGAGATGGACGGCATGTTGTCCCTCAAGTCAGAACGAACAGGTGGAGACAGAGAGATGGCCTCAAGCTCACGGCGAATAAGGCGCGTGATGTCTTGAGGCGCTGTCGGTCGGACGAGCGTTGGTGGGTCTTAGCATGACGAGGTCGCGGCGGTATTCGGCAATCTCTCGTACGCTTGAGCAACTCGACGGCCCTTTGCCTGTTCGAAGCACCACACTCCTTGATGATTTCGTCCACCATAGTACAATCTTTGAACATGAGGAGGTTGAAGGCATCGTCGGCAATACCTTTTAATATGTGCCCGATCTTGTCTGCGTCGGTCATGCTGTCGTCAGCTTTTCGGTAAAGAGACAGCACATCTTGTATATAGACGACATAGGATTCAGTTGACGTCTGAGCGCGGCCCGCAAGTTCTTTCTTTGGCGCCAGCTGACGACCGACCGGTCTGGCAAACGTATCTCTCATTTTCTGTTTACAGACATCCCAGCTCGTGAGGTCAGCTTCATGCGTCTCATACCATTGCTGCGCAGTTCCCTGAAGATAGAATATCAGGTTCGCTAGCATGAGGGTCGGGTCTCACCTGCAGCTGTTATTCATTCTTTCGTTTAGTGTTAGCCAATGCTCGACATCAGTCTTATGTACCACAAAATGGCCCAAGGTCCCGCGGATGGGTGAGGAAGACTGCCGGAACGGACGTTGATGGTTGGTTTGCCATCGTTGCTGGCTCGGTCATTGACGGTTGGTTTGCCATCGTAGCGGCAGGCAGATGACGTCCTCTGCGAAGTTCCGTACTGGTACCCCGCGCCTCCACCCAAATGTTGCACGAAGAAAACAGGCACACGAGTGCAGAGTGGGTGTATTTACAACTAATAGATGTCTTGCCCAAGCGGCGATAACACGTCGTCTTCCTCGAGTCTGAGCGAGCTTACTCGTAGTCTTTACCGCAACAATATGCTGTTTGCTGGATATGTTCTCCGCTCCGCTAGATGTACATAGATGTCCGTTTTTGGAGCTGTTTGTAAGCGTCTCTCTCTGTTTGTGTGTGCGTGTGTGTGTGTGTGCGTGCGTGCGTGTGTGTGCGTGTTTGTGTTTGTGTGTGTGTGTGTGTGTGTGTGTTTGTGTGTGTGTGCGCGCGCGCGCCCATGTGTATGTGTGTTTAACGGCGAAGAGTGCATGTTCTCGGCTTTTTCGATACACGGTGTCGCGCAAGAACCCGCCTGTCACGGCCTCACCGATGCGCCTACAAGCCGCCGAGTGGGCTCATTTTCCTCGCCACATCCTGCCGAACAAATTATAGAAGAATCACTGAAGTCTGTCCTTAGTGTCAAAGCACAGGTCATAAAATCCGAGAGCCGATGGGAGTGCGATTAATGAGAAGTTGTTCTTCAGATGCCTGTTGGCTGCAGTTTTTCACACACAAAAATCATACTGGGAACAGTTGATGCAGTGAAACATTCCTTACAAAATAAAACAAATTAGTTATTCTAGGATGTTTTTTGCGGATTTTCTTGCTATTTATATGGACCGACGTATACCGCCTGCGGGCGCTAAAATATTTCCGCGTAATACCAGGCGGGACCGGCCGCGGAGAGCGCGGAGCCAAGGGGTTAAGGATCATAAGAAGCACGTACATTCTTTGTAGTCCTGTGGCGGTGGGTACCGGGGCGTGAGACAGGCAGTTGGCGTCAGGCGTCAGGGTGCTTTCCAACAAACTTGTAACCGACGGTAATGTCGAATTCCTGAAGTCGCAGACTCCACCGTGCGATGCGACCCGAAGGGTCCTTCAAGTCAGCTAGCCAACACAAGGCGTGGTGGTCGCGCACAACTTAGAAAGGCCTGCCATAAATGTAGGGGCGAAACTATGATATTCGCAATGCCCACGAACTATAGGTGGCGCGTTGTACGATTCAAGATGGCGCCCGGAGGAGGGTCAACCCGTTTGTTAGCATAGGAACAGATAAGACGTGCGGACGTACGACCCGTGCCACTTTCACCCGAAGAAGTCATCAGCTGTACTGAAATGGATATGAGACCGAAATACTTTCAGAAACCATGGAAGCTAACCACTTAACTGTTTGCCGTGGTGTGAAAAGTTATATTTCAGCTCCGTTACAGTGCATAAGCGATGCTTTACGGAGTCCTGTGCGTGCTGCAAAAAACTTCATGAACTAGATTTGACGTATGACCTGAACGGCACTCCGAGGTACTACTTACTCAGCCTGCGTGACGAATTTGCCGCTGTAGTAGGCTGCTACAGAAGTGACTAGCGTCATGGCTGCTGCACGGGACCGAATGTTTAACGTGGTGATGGTTTACAAAAACACCCCGTCTTCAGGACAAGCGAATTGATGGAAAAAAGCGCGGAAAAACGTAGGGCATGTCGTAGAAAACTACAGGACAAGCGCATTGATGGAAAAAGCACGAACAAACGTAGGACAAGTCGGAGACAACTACAAAGCAAGCGCAGTTTTCTTCGACTTGTCCTACGTTTTTCTCGCGCTTTTTTCTATTATGTTTATTATAGGTCACAGCTCTTATCTGCATAATGTCAACTTCGTTCGAGAATCTGGTGCGGGCTGCCAGAGTGCCGAGTGGCGGCTTCGAGTGTTGTTTCTCGCCGCACATGTCAGACAGATATGCAAACACATAAGTATACGTGGATGCACATTTTTTTATAAGCCTACGCACATTGAGACGAAAGGATTCTCGAGGAAAGTCACTGAGGCGGAGATTCGTAATTTTGTCGGATTTATTGTGTACATCGCAATCGTCCAAATGCCGCTCCTGAATTGCTATTAGAGTCGACGACAAATACCTCCAGGCCATCTTCCACCACCCGGGATGGCACGGAAAAGACTCATAGCGTTGCTTCCCTTCTTGAGGGTCCCTGATCCGGAAAAGACTCCTATCGGATTAGACGGGAAGTTTCGCCGTGCGTCTTATCTACTGCAACACGAAAACGTTTCAGCCGCGCTATTTCTTGAACCACGGCGGAAACTTGCAGTGAATGATAAAATTGTAAAATCTAAAGGTCACACTCGTATTCGGCACTACATGAGAGACAAACTTATCAAATTTGGATACAAATTCGATTAATTTTGGCAGATTCGGAAACGGGTTACGCTGTTAATTTCAGTGCATACACGGGAGATTGCCTCAAGTTATCCGGCACCAACCACAGAAAAAAATTAGAAATACTAAAACTGCAAACTATAAAACAATGTCTTCTGCGAATTATTTGCAACCAACCTTTGCTTCACTGCATCGAGAAACTTCTTCGCGTGGTGCTAGGACAGGCACTAGTACTTATCATTTTACAAGCATTTAAATATCATCGGTACTTAGAGAGCTCATACTTGCAGTATGATTTTATAAGAACCCTCCGTTCAAAACAGGTATTTTCATTTTTTATGTTTACTTTGTGCAGAGTAGCATTGCAGGTTTAATAAATACTTTCTGTTTGTTCAAGTTTGCTTTTTTTTTCAACTTTTTTGATAATGTTGAAAATTGATATAATGTTTTCAATGAATACTCTTGGAAAGATCAATTCTACCTCTATCCTTAGATATCCTACACTTTAAAATAATCAAGTTCTGTGGCAGATAAAGACATTTGCGGGGCTACCCAAAGACAACCGATTTTTCCACAGTCACGAAATGTTAAATATTTCTGCTACCGCCGCTCAATCCTTCACTGCCACATCAACATTACAAATTGTTATTGATTTTCAGATAGGCTGTTCTTAAATGGGCAGCATTTCTTAGCCGACTTCGGCGACTTTCAGCGTATCTATCTAGCCGGTTACAACTTCGTCTTCTCATGGCCTGTGGTTAATGGGATGTGTACCAAAACTGGCATGGCATAACATGATGGTCTGACAAACATAAGTGACAGCTCATGTCATGAAAATCATGACATGCATGTCATAAACGGCATGATTTACTTACCATGGTCTTGGCGCTTTTGCAGCCGTTTCGTTAACTTGCTAAATACCAAAATTTGTGTGCCATGACAAGAGTGCACGATGAACATAAATGACAAGTGTTTCGCCTGGCATACACCAAATTTGTGTAGTGTGACGTGACTGTATGACGAACGTATATGTAATGTGGTAACATGAAAATAATGACATGTATGTCATTAATGTGATGACACGCCCATTGTGGGCTCATGGCCATTTTCCTCGATTTATATACACCGAAATCGGTATTAAGCGACGTCCCTGTATGAGGAACAGATATGACAGATGGTAACATGAATATAATGACATGCATGTCATGTGCACCATGACTTACGTGCCATGCTCATGATGAGCTGGTGGCCATTTCGCTCTCTTTATATACACAAGAACTGGTCATATATAACGAACATATATGACACGTGGCAATAAGAAAATAATGACTTGCATGTCATGCATAGCAGGATTTACATGCGACACTCCTGGTGAGATAGAGGTCGTTTCACTCGCTTAATATACACCAAAGTCGGGGTTGCGTGACGTGACTGTATGACAAACATATATACCAGATGGTAACACGATAGCGATTACTTGAACGTCATGTTTGTCATGACACGCTCATGGTGCTCTCGTTGCCGTTTCAATCACTGAATACACTAAAATTTGTATTGTGCGACGTGACTGTATGACGAACATATATGACAGGTTCTATCATTAAGACAACGAATTGCATGTCACGCATATCATGATTTACATACCACGCCCACGGTGAACTCGCGGTCGCTACGCTCACTTGATATACACCAAAATTGGTGTTGTGTGACCTAACTGTCTGACGAACTTAGATGTCAGGTGGTAACATGAAGTTATGATATGAATGTCATGAATGTCACGGCACGCTCGTGATGAGCTCGTGACAATTTCGCTCCACTGATATACACCAAATATGGTGTTGTGTGACGTGGCTGTATGACGAACATGCACGACAGGCGGTAACATGAATATAATGACATGCATGTAATATGCGACATTAGTTACGTGCGGTGCTCTTGGTGAGCTCGTGGTAATTTCGCTCGCTTGATTTACACCAAAACTGGCATTGCATGACGTGACTGTAAGACCAACATGCATGACAGGTGGTAATATGAAAATAATGAACTGCATGCCGTTCATGGTATGATTTGCATGCCACTCTCATGGTGATGTCAAGGTTGTTTCGCTACACTGATATACACAAAAAAATAGTATTGCTCGACGGGACTGTATGAGGAGCATAAAAATAGGTGGTAACATGACAATATTGATTTGCATGTTATGAGTGCCGTGACGTATATGTATGGCGCTCCTTGCTGGTTGCTTCGTATTACATCGATTCCCCGGTGCGAGGGATTTGCCGTCTTTTTTTTTTTTAATTTTGGATCCCTAAACTGAATTCAACTCATGAATTGAATGTTCATAGGGCAGGCGGGGAAGCCTAGAGGTTCCTTCCATCAAATATTTTCAGGTTAACCACATAAATTAACCTTCCCCCCGTTTCGCTCGCATAAAATACTACAGTGTTACCCATAACTGATCGTAGAAAAAATTTGAGCATAGGAAGATGACCATTCAAAACAGCGAATTGATGGCATGCAACTTACTTAAATTATTACATTTTTCTCTGTATTACAATGGATACGTTCGATTGATTGAGCTCGAAAAGTTACCATGGCGAGTAGTTTCTTAGCTGGTTCATGGAATAGAACCTGCCTAAGTGCTACGAGTAAATTTCAACCGAACACTCACATGCCCTTGCAAATGCCAAAAAGAGCGTGTTGGTGTCATAGATTGACCATCATGGCGTCGTGGACGTTTTGTGAAAACGATTTTTGCAAAAAACACGATTCCGGGAGTCCAATGCGAGCATGTATATATAAATAAAATCAGGAATATTTTTTTTTATATTTGCAGACACTTTCTGTTTTTCTCTTTGGTTACTCGCTATATTTGGGCTACAATTTTTCTCGCATTTGCTTACGCCGTCTAATCCAACCTGCCAACATTGGATCGCAGAGAGGTGTCCATGTGGAGGACACGTGGTGGTGACGAGGTCATCGCAGGGTCGCACTTGTACTTCTCGCTGCGGTTCTTCTTTCTTTAAAATGTTACCTCTGTCGTATTAGTAATTCACTGTACAAGTGCATCTAGGATTGTGCTTTCATGTGTTACAAGAGTGTAACACCTGCAAAACTTTAGTGCTCATCTGTCAGTTACGTTAGTATCCCTAGTAATAGATGGTTATTCTATTGCGACGGCAATTATATGGGCATTCTCGGCGGATTTTAGCTGTCACCGTCATATCCCGGATAGGTACATGTATCTATATATTGTGGGCTATATATAAAAGCACAAAGAAAAAGAAATCACAAAAAAAGAATTCTTAAGCACCCGACCGGGGATTCGAACCAGCGACTCCCCGCTTCACAGCGTGCTACCTGAGCCAACTATTCCACGCGCCATGCTTCCGCTTTCCTGTTAACGGCAGGCTATTTATATACACCGTTTAACGCTGGTGGTACGCAGATCTCTGAGGAGCTTGAGCGTGTTTTCCATCGCGAAACGCTCCTACAGTTTCTTTCAATTTAAAAACTGCCCTTGAGACGCGCTCTAAAAAGTGTCCCTTTTCTGCACCGACTCGTGATGCGGAAAGAAAAAAGGAAGAACGTCGGGAACACTTTGGGTCAGATGCTACCTGTGGCAGTAAACGCAGAGGGGTCACTGCACCCGCCGCAGTTTGAAAAAAAAAAAGAAATATTTAAGAGCGCCGCATTCTTCATTGTCGACACTTGCTGATCGTTGCTGAAAGACAACGACGTATCAATTGGGACAGTTGTTAAGTCACGCTAGTCCTGTATATACCTGCGCGTTCTTGTCGACCGTCCGCCTTTGTCCTTCGGCGGCACGCTGCAAGTATATAGCTGCTTGTCGTTGTTCGTGTGACATTCTAGTTTCTCGCTATCGCCTTTATTGCTTCGCCGTTGCAGTGAAACAACGACTTTTTTGAAACACGGCGTGACCGCTGCTTGTTTTTAATGTCTGTATACAGCTTTCTTAAAATGGTCGGCATATCCTAAGTACCCTTGTTTTCTAAATTAAACTGCGTTACAAGTAAGTGGACTAGGTTACTGAATCTTTTATCTCAATTTTTTGCACTTCAGTAGAAAAATTAAGAGTCACCAATACATCCAACTTTCACTTTTACAGCAACCGCATCTGTCGCAGACAAATGTCACTAATGTGATGATAAAGTAAACATATGTTTATTACCATTACTCTGTCACCTGCACGTACTGCTGAAAAGTGCAAGCAATAGACAACGTCACCAAAAGCATTATCAGAATGGAATCACAAACCTTTTGCACTGCACCCTGCAGAGCTAGCTTATAATTGTTCACAATGCGTTCTTCTTTACAGGTGGCACAGTCGAGAATTATATGCCGCCCTATACATGGAGGATACCGGGCCTACAATGACCATTCGAGCAACAACAGGTATGATTAGCGAAGCGGGTGCCCCTTTTATTCTTAAAAGAGCGAGCTATACATGACAACCGATTTTAAGCAACGAATACTTAATCTTGGAAATACTTTTATTTCGTGCGATTCCGAAAAAAAGGATAAAAAAAAGTTTGGGGGGACCATTAAGCTTCGCCTTTAAGAGTTGAACGCAATATCGATATCCAGTCTGTAGTGCGTACTTCAATCACTTAGTGCTTACTATGTAAAGGGTAGCATGCTTTAAACCACGCGGGGAATGTTTTCGAACTTTCTATGCACCCACTACGTGGTCTTGGAGGAATACGCGCAGTAACGTATGTGCCTTTTGTAATGGGTGGCCGGCTTTCAATCACAATGTCGTTATAATATTCACATGTGCTGACACACGATGGCAATGTCCGCTGGTATTACGCAATATTACTGCGATGTTACATGTTTTATTTTGACGCCTGTATACACGACGCGTGTGTTTGTAAAGCATGAAAATTATTTTCACTACCTTTTCAAGCAATATATTTTCAATGTAATTTCAAGCAGAAGCGCGCAAAGTAATTCCAAGTAGAAGCGCGGCTGTGTGATAAAACACCTGCTTAGCACGCATACGGCCGGGGTTCGATCCTCACTCGCACCCGGAAATTTTTATTAAATGCGAAGCATTTCTTTGCGTACTGTAAGCACTTTAGCGTTTCTATCTATCTATCTATCTATCTATCTATCTATCTATCTATCTATCTATCTATCTATCTATCTATCTATCTATCTATCTATCTATCTATCTATCTATCTATCTATCTATCTATCTATCTGTCTATCTATCTATCTATCTATCTAGCCGCCTACGTCTGGGTGCTATCGTGATGGACTCCTTAACATTGGGTAGACCAAAATTTCTATGGGAGGGTAAGATGTGCTGACGAATTTGCCTGGCTGGTCATGACATGAATAACGTGAAAAGCCTGTCGCGTACGTCGTCAATTCCTTTCCTGCAGAAACGTGTGGCACATACCCGTATAGCACGGGCCATGGTATGCGGGTATGCGCCACAGATGTTTGACAATTTATATCTACGCAGGAACGGCGAGGACAAACATTAGTAATTGAAATGCGAGAACGTTAAGAAAAAGTGGCGTCGGCAGCGTCGAACCGACGAATGCAAATAATAAATATCAGGGTCCCAGCAGGAATCGAACCAAGCAATCTGCGTGGCAATCAAATATTCTACCACAGAGCCACGCCAGGTCTCGGAACTGCTTTGGAAAAAGACCTTATGCAGGCGTAATGATGGTGAAACATCAATTGTGTTTGCAGTGCTGGCTATCTTATGTTGTAAACATTACATAATTACTCCTATAAGGAAGGCGTAATGTCGGGCTAACGTCAGTTGTATACTTAAGCGCCACCCAGTGTAGTTGGTCTACGAAGCAGTATCCAGGGCTACCATCCTCGAAGCACATGTGATCCATATCAGCCTACCGCTTGTCGTGCTGGTAATACCCATGTTTCTGTTAGCATCGTTAGGCGGCTGTAAAGAACTCGTTACATGAAACATATGCGACTGTTCAACATATGTCTGTGCGTACAACGTGTGTACATATCTTTAGCTCATTTCGTAACGTCTCGCTCAATAAAAAAAATTACAAGCCAGTCGCCTTGCCTCCGCATGCTTCGCATAACGTCGATTGTTATGGTACTTGGTATCTGTCAATTTTTTGTTTATTTTATTTGCATCATTCTTGATTTTTCGGACACGGACAATATGATTCTTTTTCACTTACAACCAACGACACCGCCGCCAACGCCGACACCAACGCCGACGCCGGGATTTCTGCGAAACGAGCTCTTTAACGCTATCGCGTTAAAATCGACCTATCCCAAGTGCCTTGGGAATCGCTGTTATGCGAAGCATGTGGAGGGAAGGTGACTGTGTTCTATTTATTGTATTGAGCGATACGTTACGAAATGACGTTAAAGATAAGTACAAATGTTGTGCGCACAGTCAGATATGTTTTATATAACAGGTTGTTTACAGTGACGTAATTATGCCAACAGCAACATGAGTATTAGGAACACCAGAAGCGGTAAGCTGATATGTAAAGCTAGAGCTTTTTGTCACGAGGATAGTAGCTCTCGACTCTGCTACATTAATGAACTTTAGTGGATGGTGCTTAATTACAATTGGCGTTAATCCGACGTGACGGCTGTATCATAGGAGTACTTATGTAATGTTTATAAAATTGGATAGCCAGCACTGCAACCACAATCGACGTTTCAAGAACATTAGGGTCTACATGAAAAGCAGTTTCGAGACCAGGTGTAACTCTGTGGTAGAATACTTGATTGCCACTCAGAATGTTGGGGTTCGATTTCTGCTGGGCTCCTGACATTCATTCTTTGCATTCGTCGGGTCAACACTGCCAATGTCCGCTTTTATTAACGCCTTCGCGTGAAAATTACGAATGTCTGTTCTCATTAATATTGTGTTTAACAAAGCAAACGATCCCTTAAGTTCTCACATCTTTCCTTCGTTCATAACGAAGGTCTCGTTCTGGCTGACTTGATGCCTTTAGGTGGTATGCGAGGCATTAGTCAGCGACCAGCTCGTAATAACATCACGTGCTACGTGACACCAACAGGCAAAAAAGAGTGTTCCACACTCGCCGTAATTGTAACATGTGGCGCTGACTGTCGCTCCCACGTTTAATTGCACATATATACCCTATAAAGTGGACGGAGGTATGACCGCCTTCGCAGCTCAATGGTACAGCATCGGACGCGTCATTCTAAGGTCGAAGGTTCGGTCCCTGCCGGTGGCCAGTTATCGTTTCGTCCACTTTTTTTTCTTCACACTTATATTACAATTATTTAGTAATAACATCCCTATACTTTCCTTGACATCATTGTCTGTTAGTTCTCATTAATATCATGTCATGACCAGCGTGTCATATTCGTCAAACCATTTTACCCTCCCATACTAATTTTGGCCTACCCCAAGTTAAGGGGGTGATCACTAGAGGACCCAGACGTAGGGGGCTATATATATAGATAGAATTATAGATACGCACGCTAAAACTGCCTGCAGTGCGTGAAGAAATGCTTCGCATTTAATAATATTTTAACTCCAACGGCCCCCCGTGTCCAGTAATTATTCTAGCTAGGTTCTAGGTGTAGAATTTCTGATACACCATGCCACCACTCAACAAGACAGAACTAAATGGCAGTTTTAGTCCATTATGGCGTAGAGAAAAGCGGACCAGGTGGGCATCCTTCACTAGAGTCTTCCTGAGAGCCAGTTTTTTGTGCTGGCAGCATCTTCACGCATTTGGAGCGCTTGTAGCTTAGCATGTGCCACAGCGAGATAAAGTCCAATTACCACACAGAATAAACACGCTCTAGCAATGACAGGCTATTGTGCGCAAGGCCCACCGCTGGAAGAGCTAGCGCCATGGTCGGCTTGCCATGCTAGGCAGGATCAGCGGCACGATCGTAAGCTACCCAAGCACCGACGTGCGCTAAAACGAAACTTCAGAAGGTCACCCGCACCGTAGTTCTGAATACCTGGGGATGTTTTCCCGTTTCGGCTGTGCGCTTACGAATAGTTGAAAACACTGCAATATAGAGTGGCGGTCTTTGAAGGCGTCTTACATGAGAAGTCAGTACGCAGTGCCGCAGTGCAGGACGAACGCAATGGAGCCCTGGTGTCACCGTTCACATGTGAACGTAGGGCAACGAGCTCGGTAAAGCTTCCATTGTGAAACTTAGAAATAATAAACAGCCATCGGCTACATGCTCGTGCAGCCAGCACTTCAGCGAGGATGATTTCTCTTTAGGCGTGAGGCTGCAATGCTTGGTGAATAGCAGACGGGGCTCGCTGAGACGCTCGTCCGTGCACGCTGGCGGGCTCATGACGCCTTCCTATCGGCAGCTGGCCCATGTGCCCACCTTCATGTCGACCCCAATATAAAGTTTCCCAAATTCAAGTTGCTACATCCCAACCTTATTTGTCTTCTGCAGAGCTGTACATATTCTCGTGGGAAAGGTACCACGCCTTTTGCGTTGTACGGATGATTTGCCATCCTAATTTCTGGAAAATATTCCGCTCTCTGTACCTTGGTTTAACCCCAGTTTGCAGCTAGTTGCTGTGATAACTTCTCTGTTTTTATTATTCCTAGCTCATGCACAGGGCTTACCCAGAATTTTTTTTCCAGGACTGGGGGTGTAGTTCAACCACATTTTATCTGAACATACGTGTGTTTGTATGTGTACATGTATATATGCCCTTGGAAAATTGAACAACTTTGGGGGAGGGGGTTTGACCTCCCTGGAACGTTTGAATTTCTAATTAGCGCTGGCACTGCAAGAGTAGGTTGGGTGTAAGACACCCCACTCCCCTGGCCACGCCGGTGCTCCATTTGTCTGCTGCCATCACTTGGAGAACTAGTGCAGCGAACGTTGTTGAGATAATTGTTCGGCTTTCCCTTGCATGATGCCACATCATTGAATTCACGCACTATTTCTTCTCCTCACAGCAGTTGCTTAGCCAGCTATGGTTTAACAGTGTTATTCACTGAGAAACTTTGGTCTATGCGCTTTTTGATTCTATCGGTAGCGGCAAGTTCAATGGAATGGAAAAGCAGTGGTAGGAATGTCAAAAAAAGAAGGCACGGCTTACGCTCAAGCTTGTCTAAGCCCCATACAATGAATATATTCATCTAAGAAAAAAAAGCGTCCGCAGATTGCTCACTCAGCAGACCAGTAACTGCAGAGTGCGACACCACCTGAGTAATAATAACAGTGAAAGTTTCAAAACCTTGAATCAAGAAAATCAATTTTGCTCGTAGACGCACAAGTCGCCGTAGCCGGCAATTTTCGTAATTTGTTGAATAAATTATTTTCAAAAAGACTTGATTACGCTCACTCACGCACGGTATGTCTGTATACAGTTATATACACTTATATATATGCTGGCGCCACGTTATCGCTTAGTGTTGATATGTCCCGTATACAGACAGACCACTGTAAGATGGTATACATATAGGAGTTCGGTCTCAGGACTAGCCTGAAGTTCATGTAAGGCACTTGTCTGGGGATACTCCATATCGCGGGAACAAGGTGCAATGTGCGCTCACTGTGCTGTAAACTGATAGCGCTTGTAAGCAGTTCAATGCTTTCTCTTTGTGCGACGTTATTATTTTTGCTGTAATAACTTCCCTCATTTCGAAAGTATTAACAGAAAAGTCCCACAGGGCTTCCTCGAAGAGTAATCGTACAGTTCTGTCACCCAAACCTATGAGGAGCGCGCAGGTGTTCTCCTACCTAGAAGGCAAGGAATGCACTCGCAATAGGGGGGTACTCTGGAACTGCTCGCTCCCAGTACTGTTCAGCGGAATAGAAGAACAAGTTTCCGTGATAAACAGGGGCAATAGAAAGGAGGAAGGAAGAAACAAGTGGAAGGAGAAGGGAGGTTAGGCAGTTGTTAGACCGGCTGGCTAACCTGTGCTGGGAAGGGGTAAAGGGAGTAAAAGATGATAGAAAAGAGATGTTACAAGGAAAAAATAAAGACAGCAAGGACGGCACTGCGTAAAGTCTGTCGCTATCACGGAAATTTCTATAGTGCCCTTTAAAGTTTCCGTGAGAAACAAGGGCACTATTTTATTTCAAGGGTGAACCCACAATAATACTAGGGAAGGCTTAGAAAAAAACTTTTCGTTCGAACCACTAATGTCATGAACGACGTTTTTTTTCTGCCGCCATGTTAAAAACGGCGCGCTTGACTTTGCAGTAAGGACCCCGACACGGTGGTCAAGTGGTTATGATGCCCGACTACTGACCCGTAGATCGCGGGATCGAATCCCGGCCGCGGCGGCCCCATTTTCCATGAAGTCGAAAATGCTTGAGGCCCGTCTACTTAGACTTAGGTGCACATTAAAGGACCCCATTTGGTCGAAATTTCCCGAGCCCTCCACTATGACGTCTCTCATGATCATATGGTGGTATTGGGACGTTAAACCCCAATATTTAAAAAGGTATTATCTTAGCCCAACTTCCGCGTCCAACCAGCGACGCTCTTCTGGCTGTCACACCACCTTTTCTCATTTCGATCTCACCATTAACTACTACAGCTACCACAATGGTTTGTTTAATTGTTTATTATGGACGTCAGTCGTCAGGCAAAGTATGTACCACCAACCGTTAACGTGGGTGCATTCACGTTAAACGGCTCTGTTGCTATCAAACACCTATTGTTATACATTGTGCGAGCTCTCTCATATTAATCTATAGTAGACATCGAAATTCTTCGTAAGGACACGTTTTACATTCGTATTATACCGATTCTGATAACGGACGGATCAGGCTTGTTTTTTAACACGAAAGTGTTTTATGCCGGGGTCCACCAAGATTTGAGTGACGTATTTCCGTCACGGAAATGACGGCCAAAAAATACACATGATCAGGAGACAAAAAGTTCCGTCAACGGGAGTCGAACCTCCGACCTCTTGGTCCGGGACAAGCGATGCCGTGCACGCTATCCACTCCGCCACTGTCACATACCATGCAGGCTTTACAAACGCGCCCTTTATATCTACCAATATCATCTCGCAGTGATCTTGCTAACGTTATGTAATGCATCATGACCGTGAAATCCAGGAATAGTTCCTTCAACGCGTCGTTTCTACGCATTCGTCCCATTCGGCGCGCTTCGAATAGGAAAACTGCAATTTTGTCGACACAATAACACACTGCCAGGTGGCGACCTTACCCCAAGCGTCGGCCTCGCTCATAGCATCCATCCGTACCAAAAATAGCTATGCAACGCGCGACTGCTTCGCGTTGCTATCGTGTACTAGAGCGTTGCCGTAAATCCACGTTCCCAACTTACGCTCACCCCACGAAAACTTGCAGCCGACAAACGGGGCAGACGGGACGCACGTTGCGTTTCCATCTGGTCGGGCAGTGGTGGTCAATAACTCTAACATGCCGCGAGTAGGCGACCTTAGCCCAAGTCCTGATTCCAATCAGTGACGCTCTTGTGGCTGTCACACCACTTTCTCTGGTTCCGCTCTCACCATACAGCTACCACAAGCATCCATGGAATCAACATGTTTGCACAGCGCAATCAAGACGAGGACGTAGGGAGGACAAAACACGGGCGCTGACTTCAACTAAATTTTATTAGCGAAAAGGCTGGAAATATACATACATGATAGCAAGCAGCACACCTCATCACAAACGCACAACCTATTACGTTACAACTAGATACTCGATATCTTGTTATGTGAGAACAACAGCACACCTCAGCACAAACTCACAGCCTATTACTTCACAGCCAGATACTCGATTTCTTTTTTAGTGAGCGCAACAGAAGGCATGCTAACACAGAGGTGACCCAGCAGTTGCATTTGATTAGCCTCGATGATTTCGCGTGTTAGCTGCTGACGATGTTTTGTGACAACGGTGCACTTTTGAAATTCCGGTTTACAAGCACAATCTCTACAATGAATACCCAGATGGCCTTGAACAGCTGTGTTTACATGATAGTGATGCTCCTTTAAACGCTCATTTAAGCACCTGCCCGTTTGTCCAACATACTTCTTGCCGCAAGACAACGGGATCAAGTAAACAACAGCCACAGCACATTCTACGAATTACCTCCTATGTTTGGTTGCCCAGCCGCTCCTTTGCGCGGATTGAGCAATCACGCGTTTACAGAGCACTGAAAGCTTTTCTGGGGCCGAAAAAATAACCTTGACGTCAACCTTATCCGCTATATTTTTCAAATTGTGTGAAATCTTATGTGGATAGGTGAGCACCACGACACGCTTGGTGTCACTGGCTGCACAGTTTGCTGGTGCTGCAAATCACTGCTTAATGGTCCTAAGCATTTTTTGTGCCACCGAAACCAGCACATGATCAGGGAATCCAGCGACTATCAGACGGGAAGCCTGCTCAAGAAAGCTGCTGTTTAACAATTGACTGCAAGACTTCCGAAGAGCATTGCTGAAACAATGATTAGCAATTCCTCTCTTTGCGAGCTTCGAATGAGCGGACAAGTATGGTAGACGCGGTTTGCTTCCCCCTAAGCTCGTATTTCCAGCATAGGTGATCGCATGAGATGTTGAATCTCAAATCTAAAAACCTTAACAAGGCATCCTGCGGCAGCTCATGCGTCAGAATTAGGGGTGCCATGCACTCTTCGAAATGACATAATGTGGTTGAAACGGCAGCTTCGAAGCCCCTGTCATCGCAGTCGTTAAAAAGCAGCTTTCTTGAGCAGCTTTCTTGAGTAGGCTAAAAAAGAAATCTGGCTGTGACGTAATAGGCCGTGAGTTTGTGCTGAGGTGTGCTGTTGCTCTCACTTAACAAGATATCGAGTATCTATCTGTAACGCAATATGATGTGCGTTTGTGATGAAGTGTGCTGCTTGCTATCATGTGCATATATTTCTAGCATTTTCCCTCATAAACTTTAGTTGAAGTCAGCGCCCGTGTTGTGTCCTCCCTACGTCCTCGTCTTTCTTGCGCTGTGCAAACATGTTGATTCCAAATCACCAACTAGCCCAAGCTTCCGTTTTATCAAGCATCCATGAACACAGGGGTTTGTTTAATACAAAAGTATTGAAAGTGGGATAGTTGGTATGTCAGCATATTGGGTACAGCGCGAAAAAGGACCAAGACGGAAGACAGAAGGGACACAGACGAGTGCTGACTCGCAACTGAAAGTTTTATTTGAAGAACACACGATCGTGAAAAGAATAAAAACAAAAAAAAAACAAAAACCTGGAGAAAAAAAAAAGCTTACCAACATTGCGCAGAAGTGTTAAAAATAAATAGCACAAACTGCATAGCGTATCACGTGACCACACATGTGCTCAGTAGATATGCGAACTCTTTGTCTGTGAGATTCATCGATGCCTCACTGACGCATGCGTCATCCATTAGTATATGAAATGCCTCTATCACTTCTTTTGCCGATACAGAAATTTTGTCGAAGCATGCATCCAAGATTACTAGAGAAGTGATAGAGGCATTTCATATTAAACGAATGGATGACGCATGCGTCAGTGAGGCATCGATGATTCTCACGGACAAAGAGTTCGCATATCTACTGAGCACATGTGCGGTCAGGTGATACGCTATTCATCTTGTACTATTCATTTTTTAACGCTTGTGCACAATGTTGATACGCTTTTTTTCTCCAGGTTTTTGCTTTTTTGTTTTTATTCTTTTCGCGTTCGTGTATCCTTCAAATAAAACTTTCAGTTGCGAGTCAGCGCTCGTCTGTGTCCCTTCTGTCTTCAGTTTTGGTCGTTTTTCGCGCGGTACCCAATATGCGGTTTGTTTAGTCATTTATCATGGACATTAGTGGTGGGGATATAGATGTACCACCAAGCGTCAACGTAGATGTATCTATGTTAACGGTGTTATTACTTTTAAACACCAATAGACATTGTGCAAGCTCTCTTATATCAATGTACAGAAAAGATTCAACTACTTCTGTAAGGACACGTTTCACTTTCGTGTTATACCGATTCCGTTGACGGAGGGATCAATCATGTCTTTTTTGTCATGTAAGGCCCAATCCAACACTTGAGGGATACCAAATGAGCCCTAATAAGGCCATGGACGAGACCGTAAAACACGTGGGGCACAGCGCAAATTCTCAACTGTGTGGTGTCCACGCTGTCTTTTTCGTTCAAATACGACATGTCTGTAGTCTACAATATCTACTAATAGCGCAACTTTCATATCTATTACTCCCACAATGATATTTGTATGTTAAAGTTTGCTTTAAATTCTGGTTAAATTGTGGTTCGTGTTTGGTTATGCTCATGTCGTCAAATGACCATTTCTCTGGCGCGATGTCTATGATTACTGCCTGCGATATAGGCAAGTATTTTTCGTTTGTACTATTTTCCCCCAAATATCTTCATGCTCTCAATACTTTACATCAATTCGGACAATAAGACCAGCTATCGTGTTTTACATCCTTCGCTTGCTTTTCTTTCTCTCTCTCTATTCAGGAAAAGAGCAAAAATACAGGCTAATGTACTGGAATAAGCAAGAAAAGTGTGCTATACTTCACCTCACATTGCAAGGTGAGATCTCATTTTCAAGCTAATACAAAACTTTGCTGCCTGAACAAATGATGTCCTTTTGGACAAACTTTTCAAATCTGTGTATTGTGCTCTCAAGCGACATCAATGGCGGCAACATAAAATGTAATGCCACAACCTGCATCCGTTTTGCTCCTATGATTCTCTTTTTCGACAGATTAGAAGCAGTGTCATTCAAGTATTTGGAGCTTTGGTATATATAATTGTACTCGGTCTTTTAGCCAACATGTTTTGGAAGTATTGAAGGACACCAGTTTCTGGAAAGTACAAGGGATGTAATGTTCGGGAACAACGGAATGTGATGGTCTGCAGTTTCATTTTTCTCAAAATCATACGAAGTAACGAAACTGATCACACGACCCATGATAATAGTGTCTCTAGTGTAACGTGTAACGGACGAACTGTATAAGAATAGCAAAAGAAGCACTCGTCGCAACATGCAGCAGAGACCCACTGGAACACTTTGGTAAAATTGCAGTATGACACTAGAAAGAGTGGGGCTTCCTATTACAAGTGAACGCTGTTCAATAAAAGTACATGGGGCCCCATTCTGTATTATTAAGCACTCCTAGAATCAAGCGTTTTACAATGAGATATTTTCGTGTTACCAGAAGTTTAAATAACCCTCCTCTGTATATGAACGGCAGTGCTTCTTCGTAACTACCTTATTGCGTGATATGATGTCCTCGCCTATTTCTCAGTCCTTCACGGCAGATCACCACTGTCACCGCCGATAGAAGGCGTAATATGCGCATGTGGCCAAATCCTGGTCACGTGTACAAAGTAGTGAATAAATATTTGGCATGATTCCTCTTGTAGGATGTAAATATACCTGTGTTCCTTAAGAACTCGTTCTCATCACTGTAAAACATCTGCTATGTTATCTATGGTGGGGGCCAGCTATCGAAACGAGACCCGCCGGACTCCACTTTTTACATCGTTTTTTGCAATGCTAGGCAAGTGGTCGTGGAGAGCAATCAGCGTAATATTAAATAGCACCGGAATGAGTGCACCGATACGAGGGACGCCACGGTAACTGTAATATGGAGAAGTATGTATTCGAAATATGTTTCACAAGTTTTCACTGAATTCACCGAGGTACTGTCTGTTTTCACCGATGTGCTGCCCGTCTAAGTGGATTGTGTTTGCGTTGCGTTTTGACCTGCACATGAGTATCCCTATGACGGGTGACTGTGTTCGCTTTCATTGTCCTCTTTGGAGCGTAGTTGTCCTCTTTGGAGCCACTGAAAGAAGTAGTTGCAACTGGCATTTTATAGCGCGACCTTGCTTCCATAGAAACGCCATCACCGTTAAGAAGTATGTTACTTGCGTTCAAATCACTTAAATTAAAAAAAAGTATGATATATTTTCATACATGAACTACTGAACGTGACAAACAAAATCTACCAAGCTGAATAAAGGCATTTGTCAGAGACTTACGGGAACTGTCTTCATACCCACGCTCCTGAAATGCATGTCTTATTTCTTTAAAGGATTGCTCTCGTGAACATGAGGGGAGAAATATTTAAAATAGCGTCCTTTCCTCTGTAGCTCATTTGTGCTATAGAGGCCTTATGACCTACTTCAGTTAGTGAATTCCCGACCAGGCCGTTGAACCACCACCAGTATTGTATAGGCAAGTTCTTCAAATGATAGTGAATAAAATTTTGAAATGAGTGAGCGGACTTGGAAATTTGACTCTCAAGGCACTATGTTCCGACATACACAGTGCCTAATTCAATATTTGTAAACAAGTAGCTATACTTTTGTAGGAATGTGAGTGCGTCGTGACGGTTGCATGCCGGCACGAATGGGGCGCTGTGCAATAGCCCTGATGTCATATGGGCGGGTGGCAGCAGCGGCGTGGCCTCACTGGTCTCCCATGCTGCCATTGGATGTGGCTATACAAAGTTGTGTGCATCGGACGTGTGTATGGCGCGGCCGGTAAGCCTGATACTTTCTGAAAAAAATGTGGTTGATCCCTCTGATATAGGAATCCGTATAACACACGAAAGTGAAACGTGTCTTCACAGAAGTAGTTCAATGATCATTGCACAATGATATTGTCACGTGGTCGTGACGTCGACGAAGGCAGAAGTCGGTAGGTCCAAAATGAAACTGTTTATTAGGCCGAACTTGTGGCCGGTAAACAGAAAGTCAGATTACAGCAATACACACTGCACTGATAGCGGCGAACAAAGCGTCGGCCGTCGATGAACTGTACATCGTTGGAACGCGCCGGCATTTATAACTCACGCGTCGAACATTCTTGTCTTATCTCTGGTCGTCGCGCAAGCTCTCGAATAATCTTGGGTGTTCGCGTCTTGCGCGCAATCTTAACAAAATGATCTACTAGAATCGTGAACCTTCTCGAACACTGCAGGCGCGGTTTGTTCACAGTCTTTGTGGGCGTAAACCGAATACAGTAAAAGAAACCCGCGTGGCAATGTCCCCCTCTGAAAAGGCATCGTCCCGATGCTTAGAACAGAACACATGGTAAAAATACATGCAACAATAGAACACATGGTAAAAATACATGCAACAATAAATAGCGACAATAAATCAAGAAAGTTCAGTAAATAATACGCACAAGAAAGTCCAATGAAAGAAAAAAGAAGTACAGTCCTCAGGTTCACTACCGCGCGTAAAACGGCTTGAGGCGCACGACATGGACGACTTCAGGTCGCGCACGGCGCCGTTGAGAGTTCGAAATGCCGTCGGGGACAACCTCGTAGTCGAGTGTGCCGAGACGACGAAGCACCCTGTACGGTCCGAAGTATCGTCGCAGAAGTTTTTCACTCAGTCCACGTCGTCGTATCGGCGTCCACACCCAAACGCGGTCGCCGGGCTGGTATTCCACGAACCGTCGTCGAAGGTTGTAGCGGCGGCTGTCAGTCGTCTGCTGATTCTTGATCCGCAGGCGGGCGAGCTGTCGTGCTTCTTCGGCGCGCTGTAGGTAGGCGGTTACGTCGATGTTTTCCTCGTCGGTCATGTTTGGTAACATGGCGTCGAGCGTCGTTGCCGCACTCCGTCCGTAGACCAACTTGTATGGCGTGATCTGCGTCGTTTCTTGCACGGCCGTGTTGTATGCGAAGGTCACGTACGGAAGGATGGCGTCCCACGTCTTGTGTTCGACGTCGACGTACATGGCCAGCATGTCGGCGATGGTCTTATTTAGACGCTCGGTCAGGCCGTTGGTCTGTGGGTGGTAGGCGGTGGTCCGGCGGTGACTTGTTTGGCTGTACCTCAGGATCGCCTGAGTTAGGTCCGCAGTAAAGGCCGTACCTCTGTCGGTAATGAGGACCTCTGGGGCGCCATGACGCAGTACGATGTTCTCGACGAAGAACTTTGCTACCTCGGCGGCACTGCCCTTGGGCAGGGCCTTTGTCTCGGCGTAGCGGGTGAGGTAGTCAGTAGCTACGACGATCCATTTGTTTCCGGAATTCGACGTCGGGAACGGCCCCAGTAAGTCCATGCCGATTTGTTGGAACGGCCGGTTAGGTGGCTCGATGGGCTGCAGCAGTCCGGCTGGCCTAGTCGGTGGTGTCTTCCGTCGCTGACAATCTCGGCAAGTCCTCACGTAGTGAGTGACGTCGGCAGTGAGGCGAGGCCAGTAGTACTTTTCTTGTATCCTTGCCAGCGTACGGGAAAATCCAAGCTGTCCAGCCGTCGGGTCGTCATGCAAAGCATGCAGAACTTCTGGACGTAATTCCGAAGGTACTACGAGGAGGGAGTCGGCCCGAAGTGGCGAGAAGTTTTTAGAAGAACGCCGTTGCGCATGAAAAACGACTCCAGCCCTCGTCTGAATACCTTTGGAGCCACAGTGGCTTTGCCCTCGAGGTATTCCATAAGGCCCTTAAGTTCCGGATCGGCGCGCTGTCGCTCGGCGAAGTCGTCGGAACTTATGGTTCCCAGGAAGCCGTCATCATCCTGGTCGTCCAGCGGCGGTGGGTCGACGGGGGCACGAGACAGGCAGTCGGCGTCAGAGTGTTTTCTTCCGGACTTGTAAATGACGGTAATGTCGAATTCTTGAAGTCTCAGACTCCATCTTGCGAGGCGACCGGAAGGGTCCTTCAGGTTAGCTAGCCAACACAAGGCGTGGTGGTCGCTCACAACTTTGAAGGGCCTGCCGTAGAGGTAGGGGCGAAACGTTGACGTTGCCCAGATGATGGCAAGGCACTCCTTTTCTGTTGTGGAATAGTT
>JALIZH010023598.1:0-16863 GCA_030522465.1 Rhipicephalus appendiculatus | reverse complement strand
TTCCTCCTAGTACATAGAACGCGAATGTGTATGCACGAGTGTTTCAAGGCACCATGTTTCGAGTAAATGCAAACCTCTCTACATTGGACAAATAACAATTTGGTGTGCTCACCTGGAGACACTAATTTCAAGGTTTATGCGTGTGTGCGGCGAGAGGTTCTTACTGAGTGGCGCGGCACAATGTGCATTAAGGTCTATTTTTTCTTGGTTTGGTTTCGGATATGGATCGTCTTCCGATAGTCTCTGTTCTCACTAGCTTCTCTGCAGAATCGCAGAAATGCTACAGTGTCTGAAAGTATCAGACGAAATTGAATATTTTAGTAGTTGGAATGCTGGACCTTTAAACGGACAGAAACACACTACAAGGAAAAACACACACCCCTGGCACTTCGAGATTCTATATTTCGAATATTCGCACGCCTTTAGTATCCGTATTTATCGGCAATAGTTGGGACTACTAGCGACTTCGGCAAAAAAAAAAGAAAAGAAAAAAAAAGCGAGGACAACCCAGGAGATTGGTACATGCCCGCGCATTTCGCAGTAAAAAAATATTCTTTTGTTATCTATTAACGTATGAGAGCTTTTGAAAATAGTTGTAACGTTACAAATGGTTTAATAAGTAAGTATCCGCGGTTTAGCATGAAATTCTGAAGCTGACAGATGCTATCTTTTGCATCCGGATGCTTTCTTGGGTAACTCAAACGTTCAAATGGTGTTCTGGATCACGATGAGCAAATGTGCACACCGATTTCTCATTAATCACGCACAGAACATTGCCTAATGGGATTCACTGGAAAACGTTCTCAAAATTTGTCTTTTCAAAGCAGCCAGAAACTTCGACAAGGAATGCCGCCCGGCGAAGGACCGCGGATTCTGCCAAGCTCTGATGCCCATGTGGTGGTTCAACACTCAGAGCGGAAAGTGCGAGCAGTTTTACTACGGTGGCTACGGCGGCAACCAGAACAAGTACGAGAGCAAGGAAGAGTGCATAGAAAACTGCGCCGCCAAAAAGCATGAGTACTTGCAATGTTTGTGTGGTTTACATTCACGGTTTTTTAGCTTTGTTCCAAGCGCCCAGTTAGGCGAAGCTTTTAGGGCGGCTGGCCTAATTCACACGTGACATACATATACCAGTGGAAAAGATATGTCAGAAGTGTTAAAAAGAGACGCAGAATCGTCTGCGCTTCATTTTCAAATCATGTAAACGAATAAATTTGCGCCTAAGCTAAGAATATTATGTGACAGAAAAAAGTGACAAATAAAAATAGACCAGGTTCTATTTCTGACGAAGTGTTTTATTAGACTTCATTTGAGAGAAAGTATGATTTCTGGGAAATAATAGGGAAAAAGATAAAAAAAAGATATTGTCACGCTGGCACCAATACGAAACCCAATATTTGATAAACCAGTTTGCCACTCGACCCATTATAAAAAAGCGGTAGTTACTTCGGAACCAATTTTCCAGCGTATCATTGTTCAGAAATGTTAACAAATGAAGCCAGAGTCGTGACGCTGGATACGTACAATTAAGTCGACCGTTTCAGTAGCCATTACTTTCGCAGCCAGACGTAATCATATGACACGCCTGGCATAAATTTTAAAATATACCAGGAATGTGTGCAGTTGTATTCATACGTTTTATCGAGTAGATAATAATCGACAACTGACATGCTTCCATTATGTGATATACGTAGATACGTTGTACGAACGTGGTAAAAAGTAACGGGTCAGTAATTATTGATTTATGGGATGCGGATTCTCGATCTGACGAACTATGCATGAATATTCTGTGTATCTGAGCTTTCTTTGAAATGTAGATAGAAGCATCACTTTAAATGTTTGAGCAGAAATATGGTGCCGTCACTCATATATCAGCTTCCGCTTTGATGATGTGGTAAATGCGTCTGCAGACGTATTGTTATGTGACGTGTGGACGCTCCGTAGAAAAGCTTACATATGATCTTTATTCCTTCTTATACCCAGCCATCCTGAGACCGTAGCAACGTCCTCTGCCTTTCCGTGGAATGACCAAGGACTACCGCCCGGGTAAGCTTTTAAGTCTGCACGATCTGGAGACAGCTTCTGCTCTGTTTTCATGAATAGTTGAAGTACACTCGCTTTAACACCAATCAATGATTCATCCTTCGTGATTGATGACTCAGTTCAAAGAGCATCTTGATTCTCAGGCGTCATTTGCTTGCGTTATCTTTATGAATTGTAGTGACGCGGCACGCGTCACTACAATTCATAAAGTGAGTGACGTGAGTTAATACCGGTACGCACCGATGTATATGTCCCAGACGATTGACTTTATCTTAGGCTCTACAAGCTGGCGTCCTTGAAGAAAAAGCACGTGCTTTCCGGTGCGAGACTATATAAGGGAGAGGTTCTTCGCAGTACGTTCCGCATGGCTTTGCTCTGCGTATGCGTGGCCGTCGCCTAGCAACGGAGACGCGCGCCTTGTGAGCGCTGCCGCGCTGCCGAGAACAGGCATGTCAGGTGTGTGTGGGTGTGTGGTAATGCTGTCAGTGCTGTAGTGCCGCTTGGCCGCTGTGACTACGCTCAGCACTTGTTGAGAGCAGATTCCACGCCACTTTTCCTGCGGCACTATGGAGTCTGCACTGGCGACAGCACCTGAAGAAGATGTATTAAGGAGGCACCTGCGGGACTTGAAGAAGTGTGGAAACACGTGGACCGGCTATGCTGACAGCAGAGAGGCATACGAAGAGCTTTTAAGGGACCTCGCCGCTGTCAATATGTGCTTCCAGACTGAGCACTCCGTGAAGCCAAAATGTATGTTCATCGCAAATATGTAGGGCGTACGTGCCGCGCGTGATGGATGGATGCATGGTCGAACTTAAATTATGAGTCCTGGAAGGCGCGACTAGCGCGCAGTCGCGTCCTCCCACGTAGTGATCACGGATGTTGTAAAGATTTATTTTATCTGTGCAGGCAGGCTGATGTTCAACACTCAACGCGAACATGTGGTCATAAATGAAGACGTGCCTTTTAAGGTTGTCCAGACCACGGACAGAGGCTGCCTCTTTGGGAGAGACCTGCACAAGGTGCAGGATTCAAGAAATCGGCAGGTAACAATCGCATGGATGCATCGAGCCGATGCGGATAGTTTAAGTTGTCCCACTCATATCTTTTTGGAATTGCAGCGTGCTTATGCGCATTCACAGTGACATGCCTTCGCGACCGCATCACTGTAGGGAAACAAAAGCAAGCCCACGCTGATCGAGATCATTAACGTTTATTACTTATTCGGGCAAATTTTATTTTTCTTTAGTTATTACATGGGGTGTAAAAAACTTACCTGTTTATCAACTGATTAACACCTTAATGGCGATTAAGGTATTACCAGATATTAGTGAAAAACGCTTGCCTAAAATGTGACGCTCTCTGAAACTAGAACCAAGTGAGCCGTATTCTAACAGCTGGACTTCCAGTGCTGTGTGTCATTGCTGAATGCACGTAATAATTTAACAGCGAAACCCGTACAACTGCTGCAGTCGCAGAGCGCCACGAAATCCATAAATGAGTAGCACATAGGGCATCAAATAATGTTAAAGTGAACATCTTTGAAAATAATCTGTCTTTGGCAAAGCTGAAATATCAATGCAGTTTCTTTTGTTTTTGATAATATGCCTGTACATCAATAAAGCTAGTTAACAGTAAATACTTAAAGGAGGGTATTAATCAGGTGAAAATGATTACACGTACAGTCCTATTAACATTTCTTGTGGTATGCACTTTTAAGTTTGTCATAAAACACAGGGAATTCAATTTATGGGAAGGGGGGCGAGGGAGGTTCAAGCCATAATGTTAATCTAAATGCGAGCCAAATACTGTTGCACCTGTACCCAAGGGGACATGTGGAGTGCTGCTCCGAAGTGAGTTTATAATGCCAAAACACAAGCTACTTGCACTAATCCATGTATGATTGCCATTATTTGTTGCATACTGATGTTCCATGTCCCATTTCATGCTATAGGAGAAGCATGCCGACTGGTCAGCAGCTACCTTCCAGCGAAAGAAGGTGAAGCTACAGGGAACAAAGAAGAAGGGGTTCACTGCAAGGATGCATGTTAAACAAGTGGAGTTGTACCCGGAATTCAGGGTGAACAGAAAAACGCATATAGCCTGTTTGATCACTTGTTGGCTTTATTCAATATTGGAGTCATAAAATTGGAGACATCCACAAAGGAGAAGTAGTTTGCATTAAATTAGTGAAAGGAACTTGTCGTTTGAAACCTGCACCATGATATACATGTTTCTGATAATGCATGTGCATTGCACAATTAATACTGAATGACACTCTGCTCCTCTTTCAGTGCAGAAATGTGTATTTCGTTGACAGCTGAATAAAGTCTACGAATATGAGCACCTTTAAATTTTATGCACAATGTTTTTGATGATACATATATATTTTTGAAATCGCTGTGTGGATAATTATTCAACCTACAAGTTTTACAGTGCGAACTGTTAAATCTTTTTGAAATCACTGCATGGAAGGTTATTTAGTTTGTGAATGTAAGTACGTATTTTATAAATCATTCTTTATGCCATGACAATAACTTTATAATCCCAAGAATGCTCGTTGAAGTGGCATATATCTTTAACTACACTTGTTTTGGCACACTAGGTCTGTGCAAGAGTTAAATTTCGCAGTACAATTGCTTGCGCATGTTACTAGGCGCTAGAACCAACAATAGTGCTGCACACACATATTGCAGGTTTGTCGGTTTCTTGGGCAGTCATCATTTTGTAATCCACTCGATTGGTGCGTAAATGTGCAAAATTTTTGTTACCGTTGTTTGGTGTGTTTTACTTGAATCTCTTTATGTATTGATACTGCGATCATTGCTGCAAGGTTTTAGTACTTCATGCTACCTATGGAACTGTCAGTCGAGCACCATTGAAAAATTTACTGCTCTTTAGTGTTTACAGCACTGAAGTGCAGTATTCATGGGTAAAGGATTCTTGAATGCATATATTTCTGGCAAATGCAGCTAAAGCTGAAAAAAGGTTGTGTGTTTAAAATAGTTTTAGTATTATTATATTGAGGATATTGTTTAATGTCACCATTATAAAAACACATCTTTCAACTGCCTACGTGCTTCAATTGTAATGTCTTCTCTGCTTTCATATGCCAAATGTACCTCTATTTTCTATCACTGAACGAGGTTCCCATTTTCTGCAGCCAATTTTGAAAACAACCTATTTTCTTTTACACTGTGTACCATCTGCTCTTTCCTTTTTTTCTAGATCAACATCCCACAACCATGTACCAAATGGCAGCACGAAGCAGCTTCGAAAGAAACAATCTCTCGACTGAGGTTGCCATTGCAAGAAGAAGCTAGTGGTAAACCTGTTATGCACCAGCATCGCTTCTATGTCTGTATGTCCGACAGGGAAAGCCACTCTAATCATGACATTGATGCTCGCTGTGCAGGCTGTGCACAGCCGATAAATTCAGAAGTTTCCAGAAAAATTTCTGAGCTGGTACAACAAGGTGTGACATCTGTAAAAACTGTTGAGAGCTGCCTAAGGTTTTTTGTTCGAGACGTACTGTTCTCAAACAAGCAGTGCCCCCCCGTCCACTTGCAGAGATTTTTACCCTACAAAGACAGATATAAAAAATCATATCCAGAATGCACTTCGTAAGGACATATTTAGTTAACTTGATCAAGAGAATGTGGCACTGTATGTAGAACAAATGAAAGAGAAAGCACCCGGAACAAGGTGTTTTTTCCGAGCATATCATGTCAAGTCTCTAGAAAATGATCCTGATGGGAAAAAAGGCAACGCAGGCCGAGTTACTTGATTGTGACGCTTTAGAAACTGTGGCACAGGAATGCGAGCAGACACTGCTGCTTTGCGTTCAGACTGAGTTCATAAAGGAGTTGATGCTTAAGTATAGTGATGTTGTGGTTTGTCTTGATGCTACATACAAAACAACGGCTTATGCCCTTCCGCTCTTCCTTATTGTGGTGAAAACTTCAAGTTGCTATGCTGTTGCAGGTGCTTTCATCGTACAATTTGAAACAGCTCACTGCATCGAAGAGGCACTAAACATCTTTAAGGCCTGGAATCCAACTCTGAGTCCTAAGTTTTGGATGGTGGACTATAGCCAGGCAGAGATTAGTGCACTTTCTGATGCCTTCCCGAACAGTCGGCCAGTCCTTTGTGACTTCCACCGACAGCAGGCTTGGCACAGGTGGCTTTCGAAAAAAGATAATGAAGTACAAGATGTTGACGATGTTAAGAAAATGCTGAGGCAAGTATCAGCCAGTATGAACGAGGATGACCTTACGGAAGCAATTGAAACATTGAAGAAGTCACAACAATGGAAAGGAAACGAGAAGCTGCAAGCGTATGTAAGCAGTAAGTGGCTTTCAGTGAAAGAAATGTGGGTGAACAAGTACAGGTTTGACCTCCCTTTCGGCACAAACAACGGAACAGAATAAAAAAACATGGAGCTCAAGGAGTACTTGGCTGGAAACAGTGGTCGCCGTAGCCTGCAAGGGCTTTTTGAAAGTCTTAGTTGAAAGCTTTTTTCCAGAAAAAGAGGTGCAGTTCTTGCAAGCGAATCTGAGTTTTTCACCTTCGTACCGCCTTTATCATCATGAGGTGCCCAATTTCCTCCATGGGAGGCCCCCTGTTGTAGCTAAGCACATTATGGAGCGACTCACACGAGCATCTGATTACAGGTCGGAGGACGTGGAAGTCGGGGGTGAAGGAGGAACCTTTCGCGTTCGTTCTGTCACTCAGGGTGGTGGCTTTCATGAAGTCAACTTCAGTGATCCAAGCTGCACGTGCTTCGACTTCAAGTCAAAATTGTCATGCAAACACTTTGCTGCCGTATTTTTGCTTGTTGATGGGTGGGGCTTTTCACGTCTCCCTGTGGAATACAGGGAAGGGCCGAACATGACTGCCCATTCTGTCACAAGCTGCGCATCTGCTGACACAGAAGACCCTGAAGTGCTAGCTGATTCTCCCGATCCGGTCACTGAAGAGCTTCAGTGTAGTTTGCAGAAAACATCTGAACAAAGTAAGCGCCATTTAAAATCAAAAATAAGGGCCGAAACCGAGCGTCTACTCTCTTCTCTACACTACATTCACAATGACACAGTGTTGCAACACTTGTTTGGCTCGTTACACGAGGCGAGAATCCTCGCTGAAGAAAATGTGACCGCAAGCAGTGGAATTGCTGTACGAGGCTCACCAACGAAAGGGTGCTCAGGAGTGACAGCAAAAAAAAGAGCACATGCATCACCAGCAACTGGAGTTGCAGTGAAGAAACTGCTGTTACACAAGGATCATCTTCCTCAGAAGGAGCACTGGTCCTCAAGGGGAAGGGTAGGCAGAAAGGCTGAAATTATGAGGGAATGTTACAAGTCGCCGTTCTGATTTGTAAGCCAGCAGGTAATGTTTGGTGCTTTGGAGCAAGGATACTAAAATAAAAACTGTACTTTTAATATGCACGCCCCATAGCCTGTATGCCTATGCACCCTTTCTTTTAGGTAGACTGATCCAATATTCTTTGCTCATATTAGGTTGTGTCATATCTTTTGCTGGTTCATACTGCTAGAGTTTGTGAAAGACTGCATGCTGGCAGACGATGGCCTTTGGTATCAACGAGACACTTTGCATGACATCTTTGTTTCTTTTTGTCGCACTCTGTTAACAATGTTCTGTTATGGTGCTCTTCACTGTGGTTTAGTGGAATCTGCCACACATACCAGTGTTTATTTTTATTTCTTGTTTGTTATAAGTTTCTGCAATAATCTTTGTGCAGTATTGCTTTATGACACACATTCACTTCTGTACCACCAATGTATTTACCTCGTGTATATGTTACGCATTGATTTTAAATATTATTTTTGTGCTGATTGAACAATTCACGACATTCATTTGTAATATTGAATAAGACGTAGACTCTGCCTCTGATGCGTCTCTTGTGGCAGCATTAGTCTTGCTGCTTGGTACAGCAAGCCCTCAAATATGAGACCTTCTTCTGTGTACCCTGTTTATTAGTAAATATTAAGTGCTAAGAAAAATAAACTGTACTCTGATTCTTGATGCACCGTGGTCAGCAGTTCGCATTTTCTCATTCTTGAATGCCTATTACCGCGACAAGCAACGAGCGAAACAGCTGAAGTGTTTGTGGATTTCATAAGAAAACAGGCTAGTTTGCCTTGGATCTGCCAACGTTCATAAAGTGGTCAGCACGGCTGCTAATGGTGCTTTTTTCCAAGATATTTCGCTTCTACACATGTGACCGTCTTGCATGGTTAGCATTCGGTGCTTATCTCATGCCACGCACTACATGCGCTATTTAGTGAACCTGTAGCCATAGGTCGGCGAATTCACTCATGAGTCGACTCACTCAGGCTCAGATCGAGCCATGAGTCTGAGTCTCTGAGAGTCCAGGTGAGGGATATTTTAATGAGTTTCTGTCCGAGTGAGTTCAGGGGAGGGAGATATTGGTGAGTTTGAGTCCGAGTGAGTCGGGTCGAAGAAAATTTTCGTGAGTGTGAGTCCAAGTGAGTTCGGCTCAGAAAATTTTTGGCGAGTCTGTCTGAGTGAGTCGAAAGTGCAAAATATATTCCTTGAGCGAGTTCCACTTTTTTTGCCAACCTATGGTCCTATCTACTCATCATCAGCATTACTATCAGCCTTACCTGGATTCACATTTATACTGACGTCTACTCGCACGTAAGCAGTATCATTCATACAGCATTTCAATATTTATTGATCAGAGGGATGAATTTCCTAGAGGGGTGCCTCGACCACCCCCCCCCCCCCCAACTTTTCCAGGGAATTTCCTGATAAATAGTCATCCCTCTCAAGAAAAAATGTCCTTACTCATTTGCAACTACTCATAACACGTATTCCAAGGTACATTGTCAAAATACGCCATGAGCATTGATTACGTGAGATATTGGTGGTGATGAGCATTGACACCATGATCGAACCAGCTAATTCTAGGCTAACGGACTCATGAGTCGGCTCACTCAGACTCAGATCGAGCCGTGAGTCTGAGTGCGTAATATTTTGGTGAGCTTGAGTCTGATCGAGGAAAATTTTCGTGAGTGTGAGTCCGGCTCAGGAAAATTTGGTGAGCCTGAGTTCGAGTGAGCGCAAAATATATTGTATGAGTGAGCTCCACAATTTTTGCCGACCTATGCCCGCAGCCGTCCCCCCCCCCCCAGCAGCGCACCGTAGCTGAAACCCAGTTTCAGCTCAGCCGGACAGCCACGCGGTAAGTTACCGTAACGTGTCACCTTTGCTACTGCATGGACAGGCGACTGACATTTGCGTGCGGTAAATGTTGCCGTATTTACTGCGTTTACCGTACGGAGGTGGTAAGATGACCCAACGAAATGGCCTGTACTGAATACAATAAAAACTCGGGTGCCTTATGCATTTGCCCCAGACGACTGGAAGGTGAAAGCCATCAAGATGTTCTAGATGAATTCCCAACCCGTTCAAACGCTCACGTTAATAGGCCTAGTTGCTGCATAACTTTGCAGGTAAGAACTTCAGCACAAACGCGGACGAATTAGAGAGATATGAGACGAGCGCTGGCGCGGGAGCAGTGCGTGTTTCGTCCAGGTTAGCGCTGAAGATTTCACATTCAACATGTACTGAAGTAACATTTCTATCACATGCAGTAGAGTAGCACAAGCACTGACCCTTAATATTTTCATCAAGTAAGGTGCATGGTTCGCGGGCGGCTGCGGACGCCTGCGTGCAGCGCATATAATCGCCCATCGTAGCAACTGCACGCACAATGCTTCTTCCAAATGTGCCCGCGTGGGAGCTTTCCTCTCTTTTTCCTATTCTTCTAAGCATGATTTGGGCTGTTGTAGAGCGAAATTGCAGTGGGGTCCTCATAGCCGTCAGCGTGCGGCGTCTGCTGGCGCGCGCTGCCCATGTTTGCGTGAGGCGGGGGAAGCGGATGCTAGCGCGCGCTGCCCATGGTTGCCAGGCTTGACCAGGCATGCGCAAAGGAGACCCATGTGGAACGTACTGCAAAGAACCTCTCCCACTATATAAACGCGCCGCCATGTTAAATGCGAATGCATTTCATAGTCAGGGCTATGTCAGGCATCCGGCGTTGTCCAGCGTTGTCCGCGGAGGAGGAGGAGGATAGGTTGATGAGGTAAGCGCCGGCAGGTGTTAAATGTGAAGCATCTTATGGCGAAGCTAAATCCGGTGGTGGTGTGCGGCGTGACCACCCTTACTGCGCATGCGCAAACCCTTTAAAAAAAATAAAAAACCTCCTCTCTCCCTCCTCTAGGCATCCCTCCCCGCGGCAAGCACATCCTCACTGCGCATGCGCCTCCCCCTCTCTCCTCTAGGCATCCCTGCCCGCGGCGTCCACACTCCCATTGCGCATGCGCGTCCCACCTCTCTCTCCTCTCCTACGCTCCCCCTCTCTTCTCTGGCATCTCTGCCCTCAGCGTCCACTCTCCCACTGCGCATGCGCGCCCCCCTCTCTCCCCTCGCGACGCCGACATAGGCAGCGTCTGCTAGCGAGTTTCTTGGTTGAAAAAACCGACTGCTCGCGCTGCACAACCGTTCACTGGCCACCCCGTATATATGGCAATGGATCTTGACCTCCAAGGTGGTGCCGGTGGGAGATTTCTCCTGTGCGTTGTTGGACAATAAAAATTCGCAGCGTGCGCGTTAACTAAAAGCGGACTGCGAGTCTCTGTGTCCAGTCGGAGTCTTCTGTCTCTCATTGCACATTAGCAGCGATTGGCATGTTCCAGTAGGAAACACCGCTCCATCGCTGCGTGCTTTACGCATCCCCAGTTTTCTCTCTTGCGCAACGCTGCGATGAGCGACAGCGTCAACGCCGCCGCCGGTGTAAGCGTTAGCGCCCACTGCTTCACATCTACACATGGTTCCCTTTAGCGGAAGATGGTGTAATTTTTTATCTCTCCGCTATCACTCCCTCTCCCATAGCAACAGCTGCGGGCGCGCGCGCTTATCCTCGCCCTTAGCAACCGGAGCAGGTGGTGCGGGCGGAGTAGCGGATAGTGAGTGGGAGAGGAGGAGCGCGCTCTGGTGTGTGAGGGCGCTCGCATCGCGGAAGCTCGGCGGAGCTCCCGCGTGTGTGGAGAGTGTAGCAGAGGGTAGGTGCAGTGCTTCGACGCTCCTTCTCTCTCCGTTCGCTCTCTCTGCTCCCTGCACCCCACACTCCCGTCCGCTCGCTCGCACGTATATATAACTGGAGCGAAGCGCGCGCGAAATGCATTCGCATTTCCTCACGATTCCCTTCGGGGAGGTGGGGGCATTTTTTTTATAACTTTCTCTCAAGACGTATCAGAGAATTTCGATCGCTTTCATAAAGCTGGTGCCCCAAATTCAACGCCCACTTCCTTTACACATTCGCATCTACCATCTTGATTAGCCAATAAAATCGTTTTCCCGAATAATGGGAAACCATTGAAGATAACGAAGCATAAATAAACCTATATGACGCAAACCTATCTTCGTAGGAAACAAGCTTAACTAGTATTGTGATGTGTGTGCGCGCACGTTTACAAGGTTGCGATGGAAGATATTGTTATAAGACATGCCGTGATCATCTTTGGTCTTTCCATTTCAGTGGGGCCGCCTTTTTTTTCTCCGTTATAGCACATTTTGTTCAGAATTTCTGCAACTATCCTTGTGCCGAATTGTCTTCGTAGTAAAGTTTTATATTAGTAGAGGCAAATTGCATATGATGAAGACACAGGTAATGTGCAATAACCTGACGAAGGCGAAAGTGGTCAACATTGGAAACGAACTGTCTGCAATATTGTGTGTAGCTACGTGAGTTAATAACAGGAGAGCGTATTCACGAAACTAAGATTCACCAGAAACTCAAAATGGCCAGAAGCTCATACGGCAGGCTCTACCAATTAATGACTGTCCGCGTGCCGATATCTTAACCCTAAACGCCCGTAGGGAACATATTTCCCACCAAGTTTAAACGCCTCTATCTCCAATTCTCCCAAGTCCTCCGCCTGAGATGGTTGCTACATCTGAAGTGATCTCTCAGAATCAACTGGACAAATTTTTAGCGACTCTAACGCAAGCAGCTACGAGGTGCCTGAGTTTCCGTGAGAGCCACGGACACTTTTCTCTCTGAGCGGGAGTTCGCCGCGCGGTTTTTCACTAGCTGCAATAATTCGCGGATGAAGGTATTTGCCGCAGCGAAAAGGTTAAGTAAATGCATTAACTAAATGCCCCCAAGAGTAGGGCTATTATCTGGTACCGTTTTCGATCCTAATTTTTACGAGGAACTCATGTTATTCACATTTGAATTGTAGTTGTGCAGTGGGAATATCCTTCCCTATGGGCCTTCCACGATACCTGTCCACATGATTTGATTTTCTCTTTTACTAAAAGAAAACGTGCTCGACAGTTGAAGAAGCACTACATTTGCATTTTTCTCTATCTGAATATGTAAACAATTATTGTGACATCCAGGAAGATGATGACGAGGATGAACCACTGTGCATAATTGCTAGCGCGAATGGTGACGCAATGCACACTGACCATACGACTGCAAAGCAAGGCGTTGGCTCCTGGGACAACTTTTGACGGGATGTTCTTGAAAATAAAAGGCAGCAACGCACATGCCCTGAATGCCTTCCAAGGTGACCGAAAGGACTAGTGGTGTACCTGACAAACCGCCGCTTTCACGTGTACTACACTTTCCTAGAAGACCATGAGCCTTCAAACGTTGCTAATGTCGTTTAACTGAACAAAATGTCAAGAGGTCGAAGATTGTTTGCTCTACGTGCAACGTTCACTTTCATGCCGTAATATGCTTTCAAAATTTCTCCCACAGCTACGGTTCTGCCAAAGGCCCATAGGGAAGTATGTTCCCACCCTAATAATTTTAATTTAGCGTTGCATAAGGAAACTTTTGACGTTGCATTATGTTCTTTGAATAATAAATAGCGTCTTAAAAGAATCTTGCATCAGTATTTACAATAGATACCTTATGGGCGTTTAAGAGTTAAAGCGAAAAGTATACAATCAGCGCGTACTGCTAGTTGTAACATACGGGGCAAAAACACGGAGGATAGCAAAGAAATCAGAGAAACAGTTCAGAACCACGCAGCGTGCAATGCGACAGGAAATGCTTGGCGCAACATTGAGAGACTGCAGGATGGCAGAATGGGTCAGTAAGCGAACGTGAGTAGTCGGTGTTCTAGTTGGCAACAAGCGAAAAAAAATGGACTTGGCCACGTAATTAGGTCGTCATTAAGAATAACAGACTGGTTACCAATTCATGGAAAATGCAGGTGATGAACGTAGCAATTGATATGTAGTGACCACTTAAAAATGTTCACAGAGGTCATTGAAATCAACTCGCACAGGGTAGGGTGAAATGGAGATCGCTGGAAGTCCTGAACTGGACCTAAGAAGGCTGAAATTGATGGCGGGGATGGTGATGTAAAGCAACTAAAATAAAGTAATCAGCTCTAGCGTCGAGGCGTCATGACGGCAACCATAATCGTAAATGAGTAGCACTGACCTGCAGCTCCTACTGGCACAGGCCTCCCGCAATGTCAGTACGGGGTTGTTGTATCCTGTTTCCTCTCTTGCAGGATCGGGATCATTCGGAGGATCCATTTGCCACATGCCCCGATACACGGGTCCATGTAAGGCTGCCTTCCGTCGCTTCTACTACGATGCTGCTACCAACTCTTGCCGCGAGTTTTTTTACGGCGGATGCAGGGGCAACGGAAATAATTTCGTGTCTCACGCCGCCTGTATGTCTGCCTGCGGAACTTCAGGCCCCGTGAGGCCCGGCCCACGCATGGCTTAAACAAAGTACTCACTCTCAGTGGACGCCCAAGATATAGGCCACGGCCAGCGTGAAGCTTGAAGGCGAACACGCATGAAGAAGAAAATAAAATGATGAAGCGGGGAATCGCGTCATAGCATATCGCTGAAATTAAGCCGGTTTTTGGGATACGGCAAATGCATCGTCCACGGTTTGACCAGCTGCTACTGATCGACGTTTCCATACTACTAATGACGCACGGCCTTTTTACTTGGCATCTGAATCAAACTTGCTTAACCCTTTAGGGCCCACTGTACTTTAAAAAAGTAGACTTCCTTTTTCGGGCATAAAAAATACAAAACAGAATATTATGATCTTCCTCATTACAATTTCTGATGCCAAAGGTTCCAGCAAGAAAATCATATGTTGAAATATTGACTCGGTTATGTTTTTTATGTTTTATGAGTCGTCAAACTTTAGGAAAATGAGAGCCTCTTAAACGCGCGTGGTCAGTACTACTTTTTCTTAATTAGTTTCAAGTTTTACATTTTATATGTTGAAAAACGGACGGCTTCTGCTTCAGGAAGAACAGTTCAATCCCTGCAAAGCGCGAGAAGCCAATAGAGTGCATAGCTTTGCTGTCAGGAGTTATCAAATGTTGGTGTACTTTATTTAGTACACTGGGACTTCGTGGGAGCATACATGTAACTCTTGTTGTGCGTTGCATCATAGATTCAACAGGCTTTTTTTGTTATGAATGCCGTTTTTTTCGGTTATCTGAGACTCATGAGGCTGCGAAAGATGTCGCTGTGAATATACGAAAGCCTCTTGATGTTTTAATTGGCCATTCTGACCCTAACAAGGGAACTTAGGAGGAGGAGGGCAATGACGACGGTACGAATGGATGCTCTCTGCTAACGATAAAAAAACATGGAACGAAAGGAACGTGGGTAAGATAACTTCTCTTTTGACTCAGGAAAGCAGCTTTGTTTCGAAAACGGCAAAGACAACAGCATAATTGCTATGCTGACGAAACACTACACAGTTGAGTCACTATGCTCTCTATCGTGGTGGCCATTCACTGAAAAAAAAACGTAGTGCCACTGTCCTCCTTCTTCATCCGCAGTAACAATGCCATGAGGGGGGTTTGAGCTCTACGACCAAGCTGCGAATGACTAGAGAGTTTTCATCCCTGAGAAAAGAGTGGTACCAGCCCCTATTTACCCAGATGATCGAAATAGCCGCAGACAACGCATAAAGGGTATGCTACCACATTGTAGGTTTTAGCAGACCCTCTCCGCATTCACTATTGTCCTTTAGTCGCATAACAGAAAACACTGACTGCGCCAAAAGAAGTATCAAAGCTCTCGAGATTCTACTGGGCTTGCTATAACCCTCTATCCATACAGACATTTTCACAAGAAGCCGGTAATACAGTTGAATTCTGCCAAAATACATCGAAATGGTGGGGCCAAAAGCGTGACGTTATGCTTTCCCTAAAGCACTGGTCCTTGATTAAGTTGCATGGGCCAAGATAACTTTGTTATTCGTTTCGCAAGGGCCCAGCGTACTCGCCATTCTTGCATCAATTCACCTTGCCCGTTGCTATCTCGAAGGCCCAGCGTACTTTTTATAGTACAGTATCATAACTCCTGAAAAAACACACGTAACTCTATGAAAATTTGCACGCGTGGTTATCTGTTGTGGTTAATGAAATGAACAAAATGTCAATAAAATCGGACCAGTAGTCCTTTCATGGTCCTTAATGGGTTAAAGATCCAGGTTAAATTGTTTCATGTAAGATATGATACCGTTGCCACACGAGCTCTATTTATCGCTATGAGGTCCGATTCGGATTTGGCTTGATCCGGATCAGGTGCTCCACTCAGTGACATTTTTGGAGATAACTTTTTGTTGGGCGAATTGGTATACGTTCATACTTGATATTTTAAGGCGCGAAAAAAACACAATCACAAGAAAAGGCACGGGACAGCGCTCCACAGACACGAGACACGGGACAGACTCACATTTAATTGCGATCAGGGGCTGTCGCGATCAAGACGACCGTAATCGGCGAATCGTGTCTGGGCTTCGTGATCGCGATTTTGCTGACGAGTGCGCCTGAATTGATCCGGATTAGGCTGTACCGAGCAGCAGCGAGAAACTTTGATCACGATCAAGAAGACCTATCTGGAGTAACCTGAACGCGATCAAAAGTGCTCGTGTGACACACGTACAAAGGTACTCCAGAAGTATTATGTAACCTGGGTACAATGAAACTGGCAATATTTATGTTCAACGCAACTTCATGCTTCGTTGAGATAGAAATCTGGTGATAGACAACGCCACTTCTTCGCCCACGATGTATTTCTCACTTATGCTACTCTTCCGCATCCATTTCACTCATGTTTTTCGATATGCACATGCAGAACTGCGTGGAACACTTCTTATCGGCGTCACCTTTTCTGGTCAATTTTTCAGATTAGCATCAATTTTAATTAAATATTCCTGACCAGTATTTCTAATAGGCGTCTTAAAGTTTGGCAGATCCCACGTACCATGGGAATCAATGTTACGCGAAGCATGCAGGGCCAAGGTGACTGTTCTTTAATTTCTTTATTGAGCGAGACATTACAAAGTGACGCTAAAGACATGTAGGCTACAAATATTTCACGTATAGACAAATGTTGAACAGTCGCCTGTTTTATATAACCAGTTGTTTAGAGGTGCGTTACCATGCAATATAAGTATTAACAACACCGGAAGTGGCAAGCTGATATATAGCGATTGTGCTTGCGAGGATGGTAGCCCGGCATAGTGCTACGTAGACAAACTTCAGTGGATGGCGCCGAAGTGCAAGAGACGCTCACCCGATGATGCCGGTATCATTGGAATCTTTATAAAATTAGATAGCCAGCCCTGAAACCACAACTGACGTTTCGCCAACATTGCGGCGGCATAGGGTGTTTTTGCAAAGGAGTTCCGAGACCTGGCATGGCTCTGTGGTAGAATACTTAATTGCCACACAGAATTCTTGGGTTCGATTTCTGCTGGGACCA
>JALIZH010023597.1:0-20210 GCA_030522465.1 Rhipicephalus appendiculatus | reverse complement strand
GGTCTTCAATGGCGGCGATGCTTCCGGGACGGCGGTTCCAATCCTTTGATGTGCGCGGAATAAAACTATAAGAGTGCTCAGTATGACAGGAAATGATTCCAACTTTTGTGGGAATGCTCAGTGTGAACGGAGTGGTAGGATGGCTTAGCGATTAGTTCGTTATGCAGATGGCTTTTCCGGAAGTAAATTTTTGTGAAAAGCCAGAGTCGAGAAAAATAACGGCGTGAATCAAGTGAAGGTAGACTGAGAGTTAGTTTCATGAAGGATATACTAGCAGTTCGGTTGTAGTTGTGAAGAATGAATCGAGTAGAGTTATTTTGAACAAGTTCAAGTGAATCGATTAGCTTGGTAGTACTCGGGTCCCATACAGCAGAAGCGCACTCAAGTTTGGAACGGATTAAGGTTTTGTAAAGAAGCAGTTTTAGTGATGCCGGTGGACAAGAGAATTTACCTCGCATGTATCCAAGCGTTCAGTTAAAGTTGTTAATTACATGGTTAATATGAAGAGACCAAGTTAAATGTGGTGTTGCGTGTACTACAAGGTAGCGGTAAGATGTTACGGACTCAAGGATGGTGTTGTTAAGCTCGTATGCTGGTGGACTAGACGCACTACGGGATACACGTAAGACTGCATTTATTGCTATCTAGTGTCGTTAGCCAGTCGTTACACCTAGTCAGAAATAGCGTTAAGATCAGTTTGCAATGTGGTTACGTCCTGGGGGTTAGCAATTTCATGGACCGCAACCCAGTCATCAGCAAACAAATAAATGTTAGAAGTTACGTGCTGAGGTAAGTCACTTGATGTAAATTAAGAAAAGAGGGGGGTCTAAGACCGACCCTTGAGGCACTTCAGAATCGACTGATCTACTCGGTGAAGTATCATCATTACAATTTACAAATGGAGACCGGTTACAGAGGAAGTGTTCTAGCCATGTCAGGATTTTCGGACTGAGGTTAGGCTGCGCTAGTTTTGAGAGAAGCATTTTGTGGCAAACCTTGTCAAACACCTATGAAAAATCCAGGAGCATACAGTCGGCGAACGGGCGGTATTGAAGAATTAGATGAAGCTTATGAGTAAATTCAATTAGTTGTGTTTCACAAGAGTGCATTTTTCGGAAGCCGTATTGTGCGTGTGAAAAAAAAGCGATTTTGAGTGAAGAAAATTGAAATTTTCGGAGTATAGAATGTGCTTCAAGATTTTGCACGAGATACTGCTTAATGATATTGGGCGGTAGTTCTATGGAGAAGCGCCATTACCTCATTTATGGATTGGAACCACCTTTCCCAATTGTCCAGTCGTCAGGAATTTTACCTCTATCAGTGGACTGCTGAAGTGTCTTGAAGTTTATTCCAGATATCTCGCAAACGCCAGCGATAACGCTGGAACCTTGGATTTCTGTTGTGTAAGTGGCTGTGCACCTTACCGCAAATCAGATTACTAGACGGCCGACGATGGTTCTCACCCCTACTAGTTTACAGCGTGAATCGCTTGTACACTGAATTTTCTCTTGCCGGGCACAAGATCGCCCTACTAAAACGTTCTGCATTTTACACTCTTGCTGAAACTTCCTTCACCATCACAACCATGTGACAATAGCAACACTGCGTGCATAAATTAGCCCACTCATCACGATGCCACACGCACACACAAGTGTGTGTGTGTGTGTGTGTGTGTGTGTGTGTGTGTGTGTGTGTGTGTGTGTGTGTGTGTGTGTGTGTGTGTGTGTGTGTGTGTGTGTGTGTGTGTGTGTGTGTGTGTGTGTGTGTGTGTGTGTGTGTGTGTGTGTGTGTGTGTGTGTGTGTGTGTGTGTGCGCGCGCGCGTGTGTGTGTGTGTCATAAAAAATACAACATTGTTGTGGACGACGCGGGCAACACCGACTGGACCACGCGACGGCATACGCCCAGTCAGCCGTGGCAGCAACAACGTCCAGTTCCAGCGTATCGCACGTTTCTTGCTTTATTCATTATGACACACACACACACACACACACATATATATATATATATATATATATATATATATATATATATATATATATATATATATATATATATATAAACGTAGATTATGAAGATTAGCTTCGCTTGCCGTAAAACTAAGAAAATGTACAGCCGTGGCCACGTCTGTGTAGAGCACGCGAGCAGCCGGTTTTGCTCTGCTCTGCCGTGTGTCATCTTGAGGGAGTTTAGGGCTCTGACGTGGTCAACCTGACTGCTAGGCCACGCATGGTTCTGACACACCACGTCAGAGCCCGAAACCGCCTCAAGGTGTCACCCCGCAGAGCGAAAACCAGCTGCTCGCGCGCTCTAAACAGACGTGGCCGCGGCTGTACACGCTGCTAAAGAGCTGTTGAATTGTCGATTTTCCGATCGGAGGCCGATCGTCTTGCGGTCTCCGATCTAAATGTCGGCAAATAAACAGGTTTTCAGAAGCGGATACCTTTTTTCTCCCTCTCTCTCTCTATACGTGTATATATATATATATATATATATATATATATATATATAAACAATGAAGGGATAACATAGGACCCGGAAGTAACAGTTCAAAAAAATATATCAAGCACGTAGGAAAAATTTGTTCTGGGAAGGACTTCCCAGAACAATTTTTTCCTACGTGCTTGATATATTTTTCGAACTATATATATATATATATACATATATATATATATATATATATATATATATATATATATATATATATATATATATATATATATATATATATATATATATATATATATATATATATATATATATACAGAAAGGTGGCAGACTTTCAGTGCGTTTTCCAATTTATACTTGTAAAAGCTCTGTATCGCCTAGATTAGGCAAGTTCCTTCCACACAAAAAAGCCTTAATATAGACCTTTTCACTGAAGGCTCCCAGGGCGCCGCCATAGTGCTCTCTGAGCTGTTGTTAACATGCGTGACCCCCCAAAAATGCACGCTCGAGCCTGTGACGTCGGCTTTTGTGCTCCCGTGCAACAGCCCAGAAAGGAGGGGATCCTCCTCTCCGTAAAAAAGGTGTATACTACGCAGTTCAGGCTTCGCGTTCACGTAATCTAGAAGAACATCGTCTCATTCGCTACATTCATTGAAATGATGCTATATTTATTTCTAGCAGCAGAGTGGACAAATTTGTAAGATTTTCTTCTCACACCTCAGAGCAGGCGAAAAATGCCGGTCCAGCAATTTTATTGGCCCAATCATAATACACGCGCATTAGAATTCACCTGCATTATGCACATCACGTATCATGTCGCCCACGCTAAACAAATATGAATCAAGCGGCACTGCTTGTCTCAACCATACAGTGGAAACATGAGTCCGATATATTTTAGCGCTTCTATTGGCACTATGGGCATTTTAAGTTCATGTAATCGCGGCCGCCATTTTAGGCTGCTATCCATACGGGGGGCAGGGAGGTACTATACCATACCATAGTGCAAGCGAGATATATGGCTGCAAAACAGGCACGTCTGGAACCTGGAGCGTATTCCATAACAGCAAACACCCAGTGCAAAAAGTCATGGCCACGGGAAAACCAATTCAGGGGTAATGATATTCTGTACAACGCTCACGACAGCCGCCATATTTGGATGCTAGAGCAGTGCGAAGCTGTTTCCGTTAGGCGTCTACTCTATATCAGATTTAACGTTAGCAGGCCTGGTATGCTCGCATGCATTTCACGCTCTTCTGACTGATATTCATTGCGATATTGTCTTGCTTTGTTCCGATGTAGAGCTTACGAACAAGGAAAGCCATGCCTCGTAGTGGCCGAACCTCGCCTGGTAAAACAAGTTCTCGTCAAGGACTTCCAGCTTTTGCCCAACCGAAGGGTACGCTATAATTTCATTCACTATTTCTTTTTTTCCACACTGTTATTCTTGAATGTGAGCCCAGCGGTCAACACAAACAGCTTTAAGTGATCGAGGCCCGTATTCTTAGATTCAGATGCACGTTCGAAAGCCCCAGGTGGTCGAAATCTCCGAAGTCTTCCACTACAGCGTCCCTCATGATCATATCGTGGTTTAGGGACGTTAAACCCCAACAATTATTAATGCCAATCAGCTTTGTAATCTTCTAATATAGCTCCTGAAATCACCGCTCGTGAAAAACTGGTTTGGAGTAAAAAGTACTGGTCGTCATGTTGCTCATTAATATTTATTTCGAATGCATCGTTTTGTCTATCTCAGTTTTGTAAAGACTAAAGGCAGTTTTCTTTGTTGTCAGGAATAATGTACCATTGTGGAAATGAAGAATACGGCCGCATTTACTATATAAAGCAATGGCGTCCTTTGCAAAGTATTGCCGTTTCGGCACAACTCGCTTCCCTGATTGAAAACTCGGCGTTTCGTATTGCCTATCAAGAATGTCATGCCACACTGACGGAGCGCACGCCATTTGTGATAAGCAAATTCCGAAGGCGTGGCGTTAAAGGAAAGAAACATGAGCAAAATAGGCAACGATCATTCCTGTAGGCCAAATGGCGCTCTGCAATTTGAATCTATTTTTTTAGCGTGACAAAAAAATCTTTTTGTAAAGAGCAATAGGGTATGTTAGAATTGCATTAATGTAGTGTTTTTGGGCTGATTAGTATAACCTTATGAGGCTTATGGTGCATGACAAGACGATGACGCAATGGACATGACTCACAAGTCCTTCTTCGTGGCCGTCACTCCACGCGCTAAAAAACATCACTATGTAACCATATGTATTGTTATTGTGGTATTCGCACTAGTTTTACGATGTACTAAAATCCCCAGAATAACTGCTTTATCGGTTTTATTTTATATTGCTGCTTTATCCCTGGTATCGTTCATTCTTGCCGTAAGGTTGAAGCAATGTTCGCAACACAGACTACATTGCGTCAGTAATTGGTGCTACTAGAAATTACGCTTTTTTAAAACTGGTTTTATTGTTATACAATGATACGACGGTTGCCAATAATTTCTATAGCTCATTTATTGTCCTACCACGCCTAATTGACTGTTCATTAGCTTATTAGCTTGTTATTACCCTCACTAGTATTTTCTAAGAAGCTCCCTGGCAGTCATTCACTTCTGGAGTTCTGACTACACTTTCTTTCCTGTAAAAATTTGTACCAAACTTATTGATTAATAAACACTTGATCATGCTCATGATGATAACTCTATCACCAAGGTTGTGAGTTATCATGGCTAAAGTTACAATACAATAAAACGCAGAAATTTTGAACTTGAGGCATACAAAGGAGGAGAACACATGTACCACGCTAACGTTAACAAGTGTCACATTTCATCGAGAATTCCACAGACCTTCTTGTTGCGGAAATCTCCCTTTAATCTAGCCTGTCATTCATGCTCGATTATACGGGCCCTTGTCGAACGCTAGCTAGAACCTGTGCGCCAGTATAAAAAATGCGTAGAACGCACTCACCTTTTTATTTTACGCATGAAAGTGCGAGTATACTTATCAGTGACATATATATGTATGCTGTTTTCTCCTATGCGTATTAGACGCCTAATCGACGCAATGCATGTATGGATACTTTTTTTCTTGTAAAGGCTGCAATCAGCTGCGCTATGCGGCACAGACGAACAAAAACGTATAAATTTCTGTTAGCTTGTCAAGATGTCCCCGCTAATAGCAGAATTATATAGTGTGTCTTTTTTTTACTGTACGTGCACCTGCTATGACTACGCAAGAGTAAGGATCAAATCAAAAGGTTTATATATATTTTGTGTTCAGTTGTACACGCGTGCCTACACGTTCTTAGTCATTCAATCCAAAGGAAACTTTCACATGCGCGCGTCTCTTCCCATATAATCCTCGCCTTACACGATACAGATTACAGCCACACCAAAGCGCCGAGCACTGGCAAACAATCAGCTGGCGTAAACCAATACTTACTATAAGCATCCACATGTGCAGGCCGCGCCTACTGTTTCCCGCCTCTCTCAAATTACAGCAACGACGCACATTGAACCTTCTACTGGACAACATGATGGTTATGGCAGTGGCGGAGCGCTGGCGAACAATCCGCCCTGCTTCAAGCCCGGCATTCTCGACTGGAAAGTTGCGTAAGGTACGTTGCCAAAGGCAAAACGGTCGTTGCTTGCATATAAGTCGTTAACTTTTATTCAAAGTGCGAATGCTACCGCATCTTGTTCATACTTGGTTGATTGATTGTGTACGTTCCTCACAGTATTCTTGTTTTTATTTCTCTGCGTTCTTTGTTCGAGTTATTTCAAGCCTTTAATTTGTGCTGCTTTAATTTGAATATTATGCACAAATGTTCTTGTTTATTGCGTGTCCTCAAGCCGGCATACTCACTGAGATTAATTTATGCATGTTCCACTTACAATCAATAAACTGAAACTTAAACAGGCTACTGCGTCTGTGTGATGGCCATCGATCGTGCCATTTACAAAAGGAAACTTCTTTTTGCATACGGAGGGAACGGAGAAGAAAAATTATTTATTCAGGAGCAGAATGGATATCAAACGTATGTTTGCTTACTTGCTGTTCTGCAGTCAGTGATGGCAGTCAGGGATGGCAGAGAAGAAAGGTCGTGGAGTAACGTGGGCAGATGAACCATGGAAAGAAAGTAGGGGTCTCGTAACAGTTCTCTTAGTTCATGAAGGTAAGGAGACTATTAATGCAAAACACTGTTGAATAAAAAAGCCACATGCGCGTGAGCACACACTCTTGCATAATGGAAGCCTTACTTAGGCAAAAATAAAACTAAGAAAGGGAAATTAGACAACCACCCGTTTGTAGCATGAAGCCACAAGGAAATCCATACGGATTTCTCAGAAAGAAAAAAGCCTCTTAGTTGCCGAAAAATTCGTCCTGGTCCGGGGTTCGAACCCGGGACCAACGCCTTTCCGGGGCGGTCGCTCTGCCAATTGATTGGTCCCGGGTTGAACCCCGTTGGTCCCAGTTGGTCCCGGGTTCGAACCCCCGGACCAGGACGAATTTTTCGGCAACTAAGAGGCTTTTTCTTTCTGAGAAATCCGTATGGATTTCCTTGTGGCTTCATGCTACAAACGGGTGGTTGTCTAATTTCCCTTTCTTAACCCTTCCGCCACCTTGCGGGTTTCCGCAGAACTCATTTGCAATACTTGTGTCCATGTGCTTCGAGTTGTCGATGAATTCGCCCTCGCGCTGCCAATTGCTAGCTTCCTGGTTAGCTCAATTGGCAGAGCGACCCTGGAAAAGGCGTTGGTCCCGGGTTCGAACCCCGGACCAGGACGAATTTTTCGGCAACTAAGAGGCTTTTCTTTCTGAGAAATCCGTATGGATTTCCTTGTGGCTTCATGCTACAAACGGGTGGTTGTCTAATTTCCCTTTCTTAACCCTTCCGCCACCTTGCGGGTTTCCGCAGAACTCATTTGCAATACTTGTGTCCATGTGCTTCGAGTTGTCGATGAATTCGCCCTCGCGCTGCCAATTGCTAGCTTCCTGGTTAGCTCAATTGGCAGAGCGACCGCCCCGGAAAGGCGTTGGTCCCGGGTTCGAACCCCGGACCAGGACGAATTTTTCGGCAACTAAGAGGCTTTTTCTTTCTGAGAAATCCGTATGGATTTCCTTGTGGCTTCATGCTACAAACGGGTGGTTGTCTAATTTCCCTTTCTTAACCCTTCCGCCACCTTGCGGGTTTCCGCAGAACTCATTTGCAATACTTGTGTCCATGTGCTTCGAGTTGTCGATGAATTCGCCCTCGCGCTGCCAATTGCTAGCTTCCTGGTTAGCTCAATTGGCAGAGCGACCGCCCCGGAAAGGCGTTGGTCCCGGGTTCGAACCCCGGACCAGGACGAATTTTTCGGCAACTAAGAGGCTTTTTCTTTCTGAGAAATCCGTATGGATTTCCTTGTGGCTTCATGCTACAAACGGGTGGTTGTCTAATTTCCCCTTTCTTAACCCTTCCGCCACCTTGCGGGTTTCCGCAGAACTCATTTGCAATACTTGTGTCCATGTGCTTCGAGTTGTCGATGAATTCGCCCTCGCGCTGCCAATTGCTAGCTTCCTGGTTAGCTCAATTGGCAGAGCGACCGCCCCGGAAAGGCGTTGGTCCCGGGTTCGAACCCCGGACCAGGACGAATTTTTCGGCAACTAAGAGGCTTTTTCTTTCTGAGAAATCCGTATGGATTTCCTTGTGGCTTCATGCTACAAACGGGTGGTTGTCTAATTTCCCTTTCTTAACCCTTCCGCCACCTTGCGGGTTTCCGCAGAACTCATTTGCAATACTTGTGTCCATGTGCTTCGAGTTGTCGATGAATTCGCCCTCGCGCTGCCAATTGCTAGCTTCCTGGTTAGCTCAATTGGCAGAGCGACCGCCCCGGAAAGGCGTTGGTCCCGGGTTCGAACCCCGGACCAGGACGAATTTTTCGGCAACTAAGAGGTTTTTCTTTCTGAGAAATCCGTATGGATTTCCTTGTGGCTTCATGCTACAAACGGGTGGTTGTCTAATTTCCCTTTCTTAACCCCTTCCGCCACCTTGCGGGTTTCCGCAGAACTCATTTGCAATACTTGTGTCCATGTGCTTCGAGTTGTCGATGAATTCGCCCTCGCGCTGCCAATTGCTAGCTTCCTGGTTAGCTCAATTGGCAGAGCGACCGCCCCGGAAAGGCGTTGGTCCCGGGTTCGAACCCCGGACCAGGACGAATTTTTCGGCAACTAAGAGGCTTTTCTTTCTGAGAAATCCGTATGGATTTCCTTGTGGCTTCATGCTACAAACGGGTGGTTGTCTAATTTCCCTTTCTTAACCCTTCCGCCACCTTGCGGGTTTCCGCAGAACTCATTTGCAATACTTGTGTCCATGTGCTTCGAGTTGTCGATGAATTCGCCCTCGCGCTGCCAATTGCTAGCTTCCTGGTTAGCTCAATTGGCAGAGCGACCGCCCCGGAAAGGCGTTGGTCCCGGGTTCGAACCCCGGACCAGGACGAATTTTTCGGCAACTAAGAGGCTTTTTCTTTCTGAGAAATCCGTATGGATTTCCTTGTGGCTTCATGCTACAAACGGGTGGTTGTCTAATTTCCCTTTCTTAACCCTTCCGCCACCTTGCGGGTTTCCGCAGAACTCATTTGCAAAAATAAAACTGATTGACAGGATGTGCGTAAACAATAAGTCATGTAATCAGCGCTGTTTCTATGCGTGAAACAAGGGACCCAGAATCCGTGTCAAAGTCACGGAGCTATCCATGCTTTTCCAAATTCTCTTTATATTGTTGTCGCTCATCAGATGCTAGACCCTCATGCAAGATGTGCTCAACGCACTCGAAGATACCGCAGTTGTCACAACTGTGACATGGACTCTGTCCATTTCTGTAATCGTTACTTCTCATAAGAGCACTGCTAAGTCGAAATCAGCGATGTAGCGTTCTCATTGCGCCAGCCATTGACGCGTTAGACCTGAGTTGCTACACAGCAACAACGCCACAGTTTGCCCGCATGGGTGAGGCAATGAATCCGACGGCAACATAGTGGAATTTTAAACGACACAATGCTAGCAGCTTATTCTATGAGCATCAGACTACCGCGTAACTAATCAAAACACTCTCGTAAGGAAATTCGGTAGCTGCAGCAAGCGAAACAACTTTCGTGTTGTCTCCGGATCGAAATAAAGTGCTTTGCCTGCCTGCCTGCCTCTCTATCGCTTCAACACAAGGTGGGTGGTGAGAAAACGGCAAGTACAAAAAGTCGCCTGCTGATCACTCTCAAGATAAGCCGCGTTCGATCGTGCCCAGACTGTCAAGGTGCAAAGCTCAGTTGTCATATTAGTGCCTTATAGAAGTTTGTTCTCAAGTGATCCAGAAGGTACTACAACAAGAGAGGGATATGAAAAGAAATAGAAATGAAGAGACACGACACAATTAAAACTATGCGTCATAGAGCACGGATTCTATACAGTGATGGGAAGGAGACTGGCTGAGCAAAAGTACCATAAAAGTAATTGGCGATGTTCATGGGAAAAGCTATCTACTTTTACCTTTAAAAAGCAAATGAACGGCATGAACTACAACAGGCAGTGAGAGAAGAGAAGTCGACTGTTGTTTTAAATGCGAAGCCTTTCTTAGCGAACCCAAGAAACTTCGACAAGTTTCTATGCAGGTATCTATCTATCTATCTATCTATCTATCTATCTATCTATCTATCTATCTATCTATCTATCTATCTATCTATCTATCTATCTATCTATCTATCTATCCACGTACGTCTGGGTTATCGCGTGATCGCCTCCTTAACTTGGTGTAGAAGAAAAGTGGCATGGGAGGGTAAGTGGATTTGACCAAATATGTGTCTGGTCATGGAATGAATAAGGTGGAAATGCCGGTCGTCTACGTCGTCGAACCGCTCCTCCAGACGCATGTGATCACGGGGTGCGGTGTACGGGTATGTGGCAGATTTGAATGACAATTTATATTTAGCCAGGAACGGCGAGAACAGACATAGATAATTTAAACGCGAGAGCGTTAAGGAAAACCGACATCGGCAGCGTTCACCCGACGAATGCAAAGATTGAAATTAGTATCCCAGCATGAATCGAACCCGAGCATTCTGATGGCCGCCAGGTATTCTACCACAGAGCCACGCCGTGTTATGCTATGAATAACATTATTGCGGTCCTGAGGGTCAGTCCGGGACTGATGCTGGCCTCCCACGCCATGTATCAAAACTGCTTTAGAAAAAAACACACTCTACAATAGCAGTGTTGATGCAACGTTAATTGTGGTTGTGATGCTGCCTATCTAATTTTATAAAAAAGCGCCGAAAACTACATATCTTCTTTATAATACACGCTTCTTGTCGGGTTAACTTCAGTTGTGGTTCCGGTGTTGTCTGCGCTTTTATGGTAGTCTATTACAAAATACATTTTTATTCTTATGGCTCAGCGAGCTACATTGAAGCGTTGCTCGTCCCCTGGAGAAATACGCTAATGAATGTTACGTACGATATTCACATCATCACACCGTAAAGCGCTGTTCGCTTCGATAATGCGGACGTATGTGCTCTAACGTGAGTGCTGACGTTACGTCACACCAAAAGTTACCCTATAAATGCCAGTGTTTTCGACATGCCATTGTAAGCCCACTATGTGCACACAACTAATACACTTACAAATACACGTTTATCCACCTCGTAACGCTTTCCTCAAGATCAAAATATGCAGCATAGACAATTACTGACCGACTGCTTCGCATGAAACCGATTACCGCAAGGCGCGGGATCTGCCGAATTTTTAAGATGTACAACTTGGTATTTTGGATATCAGCTGCAGCACGATGGCCAGCGGGGCAACGCATCTTTTTTCATTATTTCTGGTAGGTGTTGCTGTTCGCTTATTTCTAACGACGTAGTAATTTGCAAAGCTACCTATCAAGGGTTGCAAAATCAGTGATATCATGAATCTATGTTCACAATTTTATCAAGACGAGCTGCAGGTTGTTGCGCTAACGGCAAGCCAACCACGTTGACAGGATGGAACCCTTTATTTCGTGTAAGTGCAAACTAAAGTAGGCAATTTATTTATATCATGCTCGTCTACAAAAAAAAAAGTGTAGCATGTATCAGTAGAGTGCCAAACCAAAATCGTGGCTATCTTCACGCCATAGCATGGTGTGCAACACACGTACCCAGATGTTCTAGCTGTTGCGCAAGACACTTTTACATAGGGACTTAACTCTAGGTACGCGCCAAAGTGCGCGAGGTGTTCTAATTATGATAGTACCACGGGAAATTCTTCTAGAGTCCCCAGGCAAGCAGTATTCCCGCAGCATTCCAAGAGCGGAAAACATTTGTCATTTATACTGAACACAATAACTATCCCTGCTGTATAGTTGTCACAGAGAAAGGAATAGAAGCTGGCTTTCCCAACAAATCTTGGTTTAGAAAATCTGTGTTGGATAACTTCAAATACACCTCAGAAAGCGCAAGCTTTCGCCCCTTACAGTACGGCTTTGTCTTGGCCGAACACTTCAGTACGTTCATGCACTTATGTACATTAGCACTTAGGTTGCTTGACAAGCCGAATTGTACCACTTGTTTATACAGTAGCAATTGCCACAATATTGCTTTCCAGTAATATTGCCTCATTCAGGCAGCGGCTGAGAAGTAACCGAATATGGGCTTTGGTGTCCTACCCTTCTAGTCTGTCAATGAAGGATAAGTTGATGCGCGTATCTTTTAGGGGCGAAGCTCCTCTTAGTCTAACCTTGCCCGCGTCAAGCGTAACCGGCAGTATCTCGTGATAATGATGACGATGACGCTGATGACCATAAAGAATAAGCGCGTTCCAGACCACCTCTAGTTCCCATCGTGTGCACCGAGGAAGCAGAGCGTCCCGCAGGCCGTATTTTTCCCATTCGCCCTCTGCAGCTCTGTAATCGTATTGTGGAAACGAAAGCATACATACATACATACATACATACATACATACATACATACATACATACATACATACATACATACATACATACATACATACATACATACGTACGTACGTACGTACGTACATACATACATACATACATACATACATACATACATACATACATACATACATACATACATACATACATACATACATACATACATACATACATACATACATACATACATACATACATACATACATACATACTAAACTCAGAGATCCAACAGACAAGCAGATCTTTATAGGCTGTTCCACAAAGAATAAGCTCAACTGTACAGTGTGCCAATGTAAAATAATATGCAACCCGTTCTCGTTGGCTCTTTCCCAGATGAATGCATTGATTCAAGATTGCGCGAGAATTACATGTGAACACCTCAAAGAAGTTGCGGAGAGAAGGGAAGAGATCGATGTGAAAAGGTGAGTGAGCACTCGAGCATAAACAGAATCTTGATATGACTTTGTGTACTTATTGTACAGTCATGGGCTGTACTACTGGCCGCGGCGGATAACAAGAAAAATTCTTAACAGTTTGTTGCGCACAACAATACTCCTTATTCAATGACGCAGGAGCCGCAGGAGAAAGTCCCTCACTTCGCCTAAAAAAAGCACATAAGTCACATCGGGCATAAACATTTATGCGCAACACTAAGGTTGTTTTTGAGTGATTCATTATGCTAGCTTTCTACAATAATTAGTGATTTTGAAAGCACACAGTACTATGGTTGCAGAGAAAGGCATCAGCAGCAGCAGCAGCCTGACTAAGCCCACTGCAGCACAAAGGCTTCTCCCTGGTCTCGCCAACAAACCCATTCATGTGCTTGCTGCGTTATCCCCATGCCCCACGTTATCCCAGTGAGCTCCTTAATTTCATCTACTCATCTAAGTTTGTGCCTCTGCCTAGCGCGCTTGTTTTAACTTAGAATCAAGTCTGCTACTGTTAATGACCAGAGGTTATTTTGTATTCGTGCTACATGCCCTGCTCAAGACAGGCGGTATAGAACAAGCATGTAGATTCGTTTACTTCCGCCTAACATAGAAAAGTGCGCTAACGCGATGTGCTATGCAGGAACTCTCCAGTGTTTATCACAAGTAAATGTCCATTATACGTATTCCAACACAAACACTCGGCAAAGCACACGCCCAGATATTTTAGACCACGTGTATAGTCAACTACGAAAGTTTACAGACCACGCGAGCACGTGGCCGATAGCCTCTACATTTCCGCTACGTCAGCGGCGATCGACAGCAGCGCTACGCCCAAGTCGCATCCCTCCCTTAATGCACCGCCTGTCTATTTTCTCAATGCACATGAATATTTTCCACCCTTCACTATTTTAACGCCAAGAACTCTTCGGCAGCCATGGCTACGTAATTCTGTCTCGAGAGCAGTCACTGTTCATCAGGACAACTGTCATTAGTTGCAGCCTTTCTCACAACTTGGTATCTACCCGACGGCACGCCGTTAGAAGAGCGCCGTACTAGCTTTGATTCTGCTGTCAAAGTAGAAATGTGCCGCTGACACTGTAGATAAGCGCTTACCGTGAAAAGAATGAACTAACAATGTGCTGCGTGGCCGTAGATAATTGACATACCAGCGAATAACGAGAAGATCTGTTTCCGACCCAGCACTGCGGCGACGGTAGGTAGTGCACTGCGTTTTGGTGCGGACAGGCAATTTGGCACGTCCTTGCGTGGTCCGTAAACATTTGTGGATGACTGTACATTCCGCACGGGTACAAAAACATTATGCGCACTCATTCGGGTCATCATAAATTGACACGTGTGGATAGAATTGTGGAACACCTTTTGCAAAAAAAAACAACATCAATAATTCCCCTTGTTTCCTTTGGTACAACTAGCTCGAAACGCAGTCATGAATTGTCTTGCGTTGTCTAGTACAAGCTGCACATCTGTTCTGTAATTTACGTAACAATAAACACACCTTGTAGCTTTATTGGTTGCGAAAGCACAGAACCAGGCTCTTGACTCGTTAAAATTTTATAAGGACTGCAGAACTAGGGTGATCAAGACCTCGTTACGGCCAATTACGTGTACTTTTGCGATGACTGTGCTTAGATTCACGCAAGGACGCGCTTCCAAGAAAAGCTCGCAGTGTCGTATCTTGGGAAAACACGGATGGTCCCCATTCGAGCAGTCGGGGTTATTTTAGCGGCATTCGTTCCCTCACGCTATTTTCGGCAATTTACGGGCTTTTGACAATCTACAAAAGCGACATTTTTTTTGCACATATTTTTGTACACAGCCGTGTGCGGCCGCAGTATCAGCGCGACATGGCTCGTGACCTCCACGTAGAACGTCGCAGCGCTTTTTTTTTATTTCCGGTTGTACGTCACACAAACGGCAACAAAAGAATTATGCTACAAGACGGAACGAACACAATAGCACCCATCTGCCGGCAATCACTGCATGATCTACATTGCGACTTAAAATTCCTTCATAGTAAAGAGGGGTTCTACCCCATCCAACCATGAAGGGACACAATCTTTTGTTTGTTTATTTTTTTCTACCTCGATAAACCGAGCCATACTTTCCTTAAAATACTGTCTTGCGGGCCTTCTAACTGGTCACAGTAAAATCCAGCCATTCGTGAGCGCCTTATAAGGTGGAGGCCAATCGTCATGATTAGGTCAAATTTTAATCCGTCGTCATTGTCAATTGCGAAGTACCTGATTACAAAGGTCTGACGAAAATTCTACTTTGATTTTCCTATGTAAAATGCCCTACAATTATACCCTCTCCCAAGAGTATACAGAAACATGGTAAATGGTTTCCGGTTGGTCACAGATTAGGCTATCGGAACCGTATGGTATGAAACATTACACACATCTATCCGTAAGGGAACCCTGATGGACATGCGAAGCAGCTAGGGGCGACGTTTCCGTTTCGCTGCAGCTTCCCTGGCACGAAGCTCCGGGTCCGCTTGTCTGTGTTCACTTTGCACTGCAGTCGCACGAGCGCGGAACTCTGTGTCCGCTGCCCTGCGCTCACGTTGCGCTGCAGCCGCGCGAGCCTTCGTCTCTTCAGCATCGGCGTGGCGGCGTTTCCGTGGAGCTTCAGCTTCCCTAGCACGAAGTTCAGTGTCGGCTTAGCGCCGCTGCCGTTTCGCGGCAGCGGCTCGAGCACGCCGAGCAGCAGCTGCGGATGAGTCAGACTGCTGCTTACCGCTCACACCGATGCGCTCCCATTGAGTGTCACTGAAGGAATGCGCGCGCTGCCGCGCGCCACCTGGGTATAAGCCTTAGGGCATGGCGTAGGGTGCCTCTATGTGCTTGCGCCTCCGCTTCCAGGGTGGAGACACCTTTTGAAAGACCCCGCGCCGCCTGGCGGCCATATTGGTTCGAAAGTCTCCGACGGCGCGCAGAGGCTAGCGCGGGAACGGTGCTGTAAACACGTTGTTCTTGACGTGTTGATCGAGATCCGTTCTTTTGCCGCTATGACAAGCTGCTGTGTGCCACTGTGTACTGGTTCACACGCAAAAGGCCATCGGATGTTTCGCTTACCTCGCAACAGCGAGCGAAGAAAAAAATGGGAACGCACAAGTAAAGCGCGACCGGTGGCATCCGACCGACAGCACCAAGATATGCGAGGTTAGTTGTTGACTTGTCCAGCATGTGGCCGTGCATTTTTTAATCGCTGTCAGTGAGCATGCTGTTAAATATTGAAAGTTGGGCTAGTTGGTACGGATGCATTTTTGGTTACAGCGCGAAAACGACGAAGACAGCGCTCGTTTGTGTCCCTTCTGTCTTCCGTCTTCGTCGTTTTCGCGCTGTAACTAAAAATGCTGTTAAAGAAATCCTTGCTTGTCTCGCTATAGCTGCATCGCATAATCACCGCGTGAAACTGCATAATTTACAAACAGGATGTTAAGCTTTGCGTTAAGCCGTGCGGAGTGAATAGATGCTACGGCTACCTTGCCCATAAGCTTAGATAAGCTTGGTCAAGGCAAGTTAATCACAGCTCATGCTAAATAAACATAGTCAAAACAATTAATAATCGATACAAATCAATACTGGCTGATACTCATTGATACCAATTAAGCCTCCGGATTAAACCAGGGTATACGTAGAAAAAGCCTAGTTAAGCCAGTTTATCGCAGCCTAATTGAGTTTGGACAAGCCAATTAACGCTAGTCGATACCAATCTATACTGATAGATACCTACCAAGTGGGATTAGGCAAGATTAGTGGAGATTATGTTGGATCACGCTAATCCGGCCCAAGATCAGTGGCATAGCCATGAGGTAGATTACACCCGACTAGGCTATGTTCTCTCGGATTAAGCATGACTAAATAAATCCGGGTTAAACTAATCCTGAACAAGTCAATGTTGAGTGAACTGAAAATGACTAGCCGTTTGGGCGTATGGTCACATTAAGCCAATCTGATTAAATTTGATTAAGCGGGATTAAGGTATCCGAATCTTGAACCATCTAATTTTGAGTAAGTTGAGACTGATTAGCCAGTTAGATGACAGAGTATGGCCACAAAAGGTAATGTGGACTAAGCCGGATTAAGCTAATCCACATTCAGCTAATCACGAGCAAGTGAATTTGGAGAGAGTTGAGATTGTCCAGCCTGTTGGATGCCGGAGCATGGTCACGGTAACCCCATCCGGATTAAGCCAGATTAAGCTAACCCGAATTAAGCTAATCTTGAGCAAGTCTCTTATCAGTAAGCTGAAATTGCCTAGACATTCGGATGACTGAGCATGGCCTCAATAAAACAATAGAAATTAAGCCGGAATAAGCTAATCCAAATTAAATTAGGCTAATCCAGACCAATATAACCCTGAACCAGCCATTTTGAGTAAATTCAGTTTGTCTAGTCCGTTGGATGATAGGGTATGGCCACTAAACAGTGTGGATTAAGCCGGATTAAGCTAATCCGAATTAACTAATCTTGAGCAAGTCTCTTATCAGTAAGCTGAAATTGCCTAGACATTCGGATGACTGAGCATGGCCTCAATAAAACAATAGAAATTAAGCCGGAATAAGCTAATCCAAATTAAATTAGGCTAAGCCGGACCAATATAATCCTGAACCAGCCATTTTGAGTAAATTCAGTTTGTCTAGTCAGTTGGATGATAGGGTATGGCCATTAAACAGTGCGGATTAAGCCGGATTAAGCTAATCCGCGTTAAGCTAATCACAAGCAAGCGAATTTGGAGTGAGATTATCGTGCCTGTTGGCATATGCCTGAGCATGGCCACGTTAGGCCAGCTTGGATTAAAGTGGGTTAAGCTAATCTGTATCAAGCTAATGCCAAAGAAATCTATTTTGAGTAAGTTGAGATTGCCTAGCCAATTAGATGACAAAGTATGGCCACAATAAGGCAATGTAGATTTATGCCAGATCAATTTTGGTACTCGTCAACTTATTCAATCGGCCGCGAGAGCGCGAGGACCTACGCAGCCACTGAGATAGACAGACCGATAGATACGCTCTAAATGCCTTTAATGCGCCATCAAATGCTTCGTGCGTAATAATTAGTGCCTAATATATTTGTTACCAACATCATATGTGCAAGCCCTACCGCCAAAAGCGATGAACTGAGCCAAATTACCACGCATTTAGTTGAAAGCGATCCCTCTCTGCGTGCCAGGCAATGCCAGCGAACGCGAACGTTTGAACCAATATGGCGTCCACAAAAGCAGTGTCTCCACCCTGTCGAAGGAGCACATCGAGGCACCCAATATGGCGTGCGGGCCAGCGCCTTCTAGCGGATTTTTCAAGAAGTTCCTTGAGAAGCGCCTCTAGCGGGAGGAGCGGTAACTAGAGTGGACAGCGTATCGCGGGAGGTAGGGGGGCAGCATAGCTGCTTCGCATCAAAAACCTCAACCCTCTAGAAAGGTTCTCACTGGAACTCTGCGCTACCCATTGCACTAGCCACCCAGCGTAGCGGCCCATGTAGAGGGTCGGCCACACATATAGTGAACACCTCATTAGCATTCAAGGTACTAGTGATAGAACATGCATTCTAATTCACGAGTTAAAAGTTGGTTTTATGATGTCTAAGCATGATGTCATTGAGCACAATAATAATTTTCAGAATTGTTCAATTAACATCGGGTTTTACGATCTCTTGAACGCTAATGATGTGTTATTCACGTATGAGGACGACTTTCTACATACTTCCGCCTTCCGCGTAGTTTGCTAAAGAAATAGCAAGCGATTTTTTGTTACTTGTTACACGAAGCTGAATACAGCTTGACGCGCGCTAAAATTTCCGTGGAATGTTCACAACTACATTGACTGCAGATCACTGTTGTTTTCCAACCGTGTACGGAAAATGTTGCAGGGCTCTTTTGGCGTTGCTATATTTTATTGCAGATTCTTTGGGCACTATTCACTCGACGTGATCGCCAGGTGCGCGTTCGGCACAAGGCTGGACTCTCACACGGACGCCACAAACGAGTTTGTGACGCAAGCCAACAAAGCCTTTTCTGCAAGACTATCATTGAGGTTCCTTATTGCAGGTATGGCTATCTTCAGTAGCGTACCATATTTGCTAATTAGTACATAGTTGAGTATTAAAGGCCTACGGCACAAGAGTTAAACCACAGAAGAAAAAAAAAGACCCTTGCACCTTAAACCTTTAATATCTAGCTTTCCTCAACTAGTAAAACTGAAAAGTTATAAATACGCGCAGAAAAAAAATGTGCGTTTGAAATACGCCAGCATTCATTAGTGCTTGTGCATAGAGCAGAACATCGCAAAAAAAAAAAGCGTTCCGACTGGGATGTTGGTACGCAACTGTAGCTGAACTAAAGCCTCCCTACCTCCTCCCTCCGCCCCTCCCACACACACATACAGAATCAAAGTTTTAGGCCGGAAGTGATTTCTGTAGTGTTCTTAGAAAATGCCCAAGCAGGGGTCAAAATGCTTTTCGATCATCTCTGCGGCTTTCTCTGGTACAGTGTGCGTAGAATAAACTGCGAGGGACAATCTGAAGCAAATAATCGTTACGGTAATTAAGCAGACTACAGAGTAACTACTTAATATTGGACAGTTTGTGATTTCTGCACTTGTGTTTTTCTGGAAAAGCTTTAGCTTAGAGGGACAAAAATTTTGTTAAGGACGCGCCATAAAAGAAGATAAGGTGTCAAAAGACGGAAAAAGAAAAATGAACAACACAACACAACACCGACTAACTGAAAAAGTCAAATCTCGCGAAAGAAAGTTAACGCAAAAGTTATGATTGCGCGTTGGTTTCGAATTTGTAAATTCTGAGAATTACATGGCAAAATACACAGCGTATATCACATCTGTAGGTTTTTCTTCCCCGCCGAGAAACAAAGATTATTACGAAATAAGCTGATGATTACATTTACCTTTCGCAGTGCTGTTTCCCGGCCTGGTGAAATTTTTCAGCTTTAAAACGGCAACAGGTGACGAGTTCGAGTACTTCAGAAACGTTTGTCAGCGCATCATCAACGAGAGACGACAAAGTGGCTACGTATGTACGAAATTTTGGCTACTTCGTTGGCGTTGTCCCACACCCACCGCCTACGCTACTGTTCTTCACGGAAATTTCGTACTTGTTTTCCATATTCTGCAAAAGAGACACGCAGACTAAATGGCACAGCCTATATTGAGGTCCCGCGCAAACAAAAATGCATAATAAGTGAAGGCACGAAAACACGATGCCATTGACTACTGATAATTCTCTGCACAAGACCACGGCAAAGATTGCGTAGTACGAAAAGACGGAAACGAGATTTCAATGTAGACATCAAATGTCGCTAACCGATACAGGTCGCTCACCAATGTA
>JALIZH010023596.1:0-23967 GCA_030522465.1 Rhipicephalus appendiculatus | reverse complement strand
ATTACATGGCTGACGAACGGTTATTTGAAGTCTGAATCGAGGTTTCCACATGTGCGCGCCAAGAACTTGCATTCCTATGGCACCGTCAGTGCCTAGAATTCCGGCGCTGAATGCTGTTCATTCTTAATGTCTGTTGTCTAGGAACCATGCTTTTAATAAATTGTGACCTGACGCCGCTGTGCTGTCTGTATAACACTTACATTACGAAGAAAATAAAATATACTCATGCTATATTGGTTTTTCCTCCAATGCGTTAGATTTCGGTTTTTGATTAAGTTATAAAATTGCCATTTTTTTAGATTTTTCGTCCGTAATGGAAATATAAGTACACAATGTTTTAACGTAAACTAAGTGACTTGTCTACTTTTCTGCTTCAGAACCCCCTGGGTCTACTAAAGCTTTCATCAGTGCTACTGCTATTACTACTACTACTACTACTACTACTACTACTACTAATAATAATAATAATAATAACAATATTATTATTATTATTATTATTATTATTATTATTATTCATGAAATCTTTAGTCAGGCAACTCATGCTAAATTCCTGTGGTCATTTTCGAACGCTCCATCGCACTCTGCCAGCGCACGTTACGTTCGGCGGCTCAAAATCGAGTGCGCTGAACACATCCCGATGGTTCTTTGAGAGTGCCGCGCTCGTGCTCAAGGCGCTCCGATGTGGCTTCCCTACCGACATGCTAGCGTGACGGACACCTGATCACGTGACTCCCAAAGGTCTCCTTCTGGTGTCATGTTAGCCGCGGGTACATGAGCTGTGTCCCTCTTCGCCTGCCCAAGAAGACCTGTATCCTATTCCTGCTGGTGTGCCACTGCATGATCGTGACATGCCACTGCATGTCACGCTTTCTCGGGCTGAAATCAACAGCACGCTCCACGTTCTTGCGCTCCGAGTTAAAACATGATGGCGCCCAGCCTAGTGTACCAATATTTTGTTTGATTGTACCAATATTCTGTTTGATTGTACCAATATTTTGTTTGATCCGCCTATTTTCCTATGGCGAGTCGAGTCGTACGCTGAAGAGGAACGAATGGACGGACCGTTTTCTTGTTTACTCGGCATAGAAATGCACACGTACTTTAAAGGATGAAATTGTTAGGGTACTTTGCTGAATTAATTGAAGGGCACTTTGTTAAGCTTTGAAGCCTGTGCGGCGAACACCTGTGCCCATTAAGACGGGGTTGTTCAGAATTGAACGCGATGCGCGCCTCCCTTATTGCATGATTGGACACGCTGGGCACAGCGACGCTACGCAAGCAAAGCCCGAGCGCTGTAGAGTCCGACGCGCGGCGCGACAGGCACAACTGGGATTCCGTTGGTGCGCCCCGGCGGCCACCTGGCACCATGCCAGAGCACGGACAGAGGGACGGACGGACGTGAGCATGAGACAATAAAGGAGGGATGAACGAATATTCGTGTTGCGAATTCGAATCGAATAATACTGAATCGAATAATTCGATTCGATTAGCGAGTACCTAGTATTCAAGGCTTTGAATAATTCGATCGGACGAATATCTGAAGCCCGACACAAGCCAATGGTGCAACTTGGTTAGGGTGGGGTGGCCAAAACTAACGCTAACGTCGTTACAGAAGGCCTTCCGCTAAAACTTTCACGGATATACTGGTTCATAAGTGAGCGCATCTTTACTTTAACGGATGTTATGTCATTTGCGCACGTCATGGCTCCAGCAGAAAATGCTGGAGAACAGTCTTATAGACTGCCGAACTGCTAGCGTCAAAAAAGCCTCAGACCTTATATTCAAGAGGTTCAAAAACACTTCAATGAGCTCCTGACACCAAGAGTGGATAATCCTTTGAAATAGTTGAAAACACATAGACCTGCACTTCATCCAGGCATCGCCAAAAAAAAGCCCCACCTCCCCGAAGGGAATCGTGAGGAAATGCGAATGCATTTCGCGCGCGCTTCACTCCATTTATATATGGTGGTTGTGGTTCGATGAAGGAAAAGGCGCCTAATTTCGCAGCCCGGTCGGGGAGCATGGCTCAGCGCCTTTTTTTTTTTTTGCTTTTTTCTTGTTTTTTTAATTTTTTGTTTTTTTATTCTATTTTTTTTTTCAGCATAGCTCCGCCGAGCTCCGCCGCAGACCGCTTTAGTTAACGCGCACGCTGCGAATTTTTATTGTTCAACAACGCACAGGAGAAATTTTCCACCGGCACCTACCTTGGAGGTCAATATTCATTGCCATATATACTGGGTGGCCATGAACGGTTGTGCAGCGAGCAGTCGGTTTTTTTCAACCAAGAAACTCGCTAGCAGACGCTGCCTGCGTCGGCGTCGCGAGGCGAGAGAAGGAGAGGGGGGAAGCGCAGGAGAGGAGAGAGAGAGAGGGGCGCGCATGCGCAGGGAGGTGTGGACGCTGGGCAGAGATGCCTAGAGAAGAGAGGGGGGGAGCGTAGGAGAGGAGAAGATGGTGGGACGCGCATGCGCAGTGGGAGCGTGGACGGCGCGGGGCAGGGATGCCTAGAGGAGAGAGGGTGTGGGGGAGCGTAGCAGGGGAGAGAGAGGAGGGAGGCGCATGCGCAGTGAGGGTGTGGTTGCCGCGGGGAGGGATGCCTAGAGGAGGTTTTTTACTTTTATTTTTTTAAAGGGTTTGCGCACGCAGTAAGGGTGGTCACGCCGCACACCACCACCACCGGATTGCTTCTGCTATAAGATGCTTCTCACATCTAACACCTGCCGGCGGCACACCTCCTCAACCTATCCTCCTCCTCCGCGGACAACGCCAACGCCGCACAACGCCAACGCCGGATGCCCTGACATAGCCCGACTATGAAATGCATTCGCATTTAAAATACTTTGCGATGCTCTTCGCATACCTGCTACTGAGGCGCCCAGTGAGCGCATGGTTGCAACTGCAGGAAAACACCGTAACAGCATGGGGAGAAAGTTTGAGGCAAGGTGATGTGGAACAGCTTGTGTTTCTGTACGGCAATCTGTAGTCTTTCGGTGGCAGTCACTCACCACCTTATGGGCTCGAGGACATGAGTAGATTACATTTCTTTGTTCTTCCTTTCAATTTTCAATACAATTTTTGGTATTCGATATTCGATTAGATATTCGACATATATGGCCACCTATTCGGCACTATTCGATTCGAGATGAAATTTCACTCTTCGAACGCCCCTACAATAAAGTCTTTGGGCCTTAATACTAAGTGCAATACAGAAGTTTATTGCATACTTGTAACGGACAGTACAGGTGACTATAACTTGCACTGGGTTAACAAAATGACTTCCGCGGGACATACAAACAAGAGAAAACATAGGTACAATGGAACTGCGATGCTAACAGAGATCACTAATCACTGAAAAAACAAGAAAAAGGAACACAAAAACTGGCAGATCCCACGCACTGTGGGAATCGATGTGATGCGAAGCAGCCAGCAAGGTGCCAAATCATGCTGTACATAATATGCATGTAATTATTTACATGTTATGGACCTGTCACTTTGTGTTCGTCATACAGTCACGTCGCGCAATACAAATTTTGGTGTATATCAAGCTAGCGAACTGGACGCAAGCGCACCATGAGCGTGGCATGTAAATGGCATTGTAGATGACATGCATGCCAAGATTTTGCATGTTACCACCTGCCACTTATGTTTCGCTTAATTTTTTACCTCGAATCGCAGCGAGAAGCGAGACCAATCTGCCTCCGTTTCGCATGCGTTCGTATTCTCGCGCTCTGCGCATCGTGCAGACGCCATCCGCGTTCGAGCGTTTAATTTGACGGACACTTTGTCAATTCCAAAGTGTGTTCCTCGAACGCCTGTGCCCACTGAGACGGGGTCGGTCAGAATGGAACGTGACGCGGGCGTCTCCCTCCTTGCATGATTAGAGACGCTGGGCACAGCGACGATACGCAAGCACAACGCGAGCTCTGTAGAGTCCAACGCGACCGGCGTCCATTTGCGCGCCCCGGCGCCCACCTGGCACTGTGCCAGGGCATGGCTGGAGGGACGGACGGATGGACGGGCGGACGTGAGCACGAGACATTAAATGGCTTTCACCTTAAAATTTGGTGTATATCAAGCTGGCGAAACGGCCACAAGAGTGTCATGAGCGTGGCATGCAAGTTCATGTTGCACATGACATATCATGATTTGCATATTAGCACTTGTCATTAATCTTCATACAATCACGTCACTGATTACCAAATTTGGTGTATACCAACCTAGCGAAACGGCCACGGGAGTACCATGAGTGTGGCATGCAAGTCATGTTGCACATGACATGTCATGATTTCCATATTACCACTTGGCATTTATGGTTCGTCATACAGTCACGTCACGCAATACCAAATTTGGTGTATATAAAGCTAGCGAAACGGCCGTCAGCGAGCCACTAGCGTGGCATGTGAATCATGTTTTACATGACATGCAGGTCATGATTTTCGTATTACCACCTGTCATTTATGTTGGTCATGCAGAAATGTTTCATCGTACGAATTTTTGGATATATCAAGTTAAGAAAACGGCCTCAGGGGCACTATGGCCATGGCGTGTAAATCGTAGTTTTCATGACAAGTTAGTCATGATTTTCATGATATGACCAGTCACTCCTGGTTTTCATACAGTCATGTTATTCCATGCCAATTTCGGTATAAATCCCATTAACCATCTGGCTATGGAGAGCACAAAGTCGTAGGTGGCTAGATAGATACGCTCGAAGTTCGCTAAGTCGCCTAAGTTCGCTAAGAAATGCTTCGCATTTAAAACTCACTAAGTTTGCACAGAATCACATATCGTTGGGGAAGAAAAGCAACATTAGGACCCAGAACATGCCTTGAGCCGGCTCATATGATACGCCACTCATTTTTTCCCCCGTGCCAGTCGCTGGTTTAGAGAAATTTATTAACACAGACTATGGACATCAATAAGATTCCAACAGAACAGAACATGCACAGACACGCAAAAAATTTTCGCAAGAAGATAAATGCATATATGTACATTACATGATGAACAAGAAGAACAATAAAACATGAATATGTACATTTTGCATATTTACATGGCGTTTCTACCAGACACCAATCGACACATCAGCCTACCAAAACCAGGGAGGCCGAAAGACAAGCAACAAGTCGGTCGAGCGCAATAAATAAGAAGGCAACTTCTCGCTTCCTACAGAACGGCTATATAGTGTTCACAAACAACATTTCGTTCTCTGGTTTGACAGTTTCATTTTACCATTTTGTTAGTCGAAAGAATCCAAAGTGCAGCAAAGTACTTTATCAGAGAAAGTGCACTACTGTTGAACATTCGGTCTTTTAAAAATGTAGATGATTAACCAATAAATGTGAGCGAGGCAATGAAAAATTTCGATTGTATGTTATGTTAATGCATACACACGTAAGAGCAGAATAATTCATGAAGCTGTCTTCCTGCAGACCCTTTCGTGTAATTTCCAGGCGTGGGTGAAGTGATTAATTGGCCAACTGATCGATCGGTCTACATATATCTCCGAATGGTGTGCCTTTTACAACGATGTACCTTTCTTCAATTTGTATGAAACACGTAACTCTCCCTAGGCAGCCGAGAATCCTTGTAATGTCGATGGCGGGCTGGTCAAGCTGTAGAAAGAAACGTTTTATTCGCCGTTCCCCGGTCTGTTTTTGTAATGAAGAAAAAAAATAATTGACTAATTGATTGATTGATTGATTGATTGATTGATTGATTGATTGATTGATTGATTGATTGATTGATTGATCGATCCACCAATCGGCGATAGCATCCGCCTTACTCGACTCGAAGGCACAGGTCATCTTCTATTTCTTTTAAGTCTGATGTATTGAACAGCTCTCGGGGACAGCTTTCTGCAACTAGCGTGGTTTTGCAATGCCTCCATGACCGGAGAAATTACAAGCGTACTGCCCTTCACCATATGTGTCACTGCGTCCATGATTGGTCCCACCTTTTATAAAGAACGTTACGTGACGTCGTAAACATCGTAATGAGACCAAAAACTTTGGCGAAAAATTGCACGTATATTTACACTGTCCGACAGAGACGTTATGCACTGCACATGCGTATAGGTACGCCATCTTTTTTATCGCTGAGATATAGGGATGGACGCTTACATAACCCTCCGAAAACGTTTGATTTCGGATTTTTGATTCAGTTATAAAATCGCGGTTTTTTTTAGATTTTTCGTCCATGATAGAAATATTTGTACACAATATTCTAACGATGTGTAGCTGACTAAATATATCTTAAGCTATTCTTGCGCATTATTACGCAAAACGCCTTGTCTATTTTCTGCTTCGGAACAACCTGCGTCCACTAAAGGTATCATGGAAAGTAGTAGTAGTAGTAGTAGTAGTAGTAATAATAATAATAATAATAATAATAATAATAATAATAATTATTATTATTATTATTATTATTATTATTATTAGTAGTAGTAGTAGTAGTAGTAGTAGTAGTATATCGTCGGTATTACATGCCAAGACCCCGATATGATTATGAACCATGCCGCAGTGGAGGGCCTCCGGATATTTGTACCACGTAGCGTTCTTCTACTTAAACCTACATCTATGTAAGCCTAGCTTTAGCATTTAGCACGTGTTGTTAGCAAACCGATGCCTGAAAGGTTGCTTACTGAGCAAGTTGCCTAATTACAATGCACTGTAAACTGACTGTGCAACTGCACACTTTTTATATTCGCCTCAATTACTTGCCTATTGGCTCCCTGAGGGCATTCAGTTGTGAGGTTTGTATTACAACTATTTACCTGCAGGCCCGGTACCATTTTATCTCCTTGACGTTAAGCATTCGCCAAGCAAAATTACCGCATCTATTATCTCGCTCGCTCGGCGCCACCCATATTTGAATGTTGCATTCTGTCACAATCAGGAATGTTGTTGATTGTTGCAGTCTGATTGCTTACAGAACGCCCGCGGTGAAGAGCATTATGGAGGGCACGCGACTATTAGCGCTTGTACTGGAATGTGGCATGAACCCCTGCATAAAAATTTAATGCACGCAGAACATCCTCTGGAAGTTGTGTGAATAATGCCTAAGCGCACAGTGTTATGGGATGTTATGATAGGCTATTTTCGGGCCACATTGGCACGGCATCGGTCGTGTTCTTTCTATCGTTCGTCACCGTCTGGAACACTCTGAAACGGTATAACGGCGTCTAGTATCTCGTGATCACGGAAACGTGAATTTGACATTATATTTTCCCAGAGTATCAATTTCGCAGATGTTTATAATCGTCCCTGTCTGCTTTACATGTCCTAGACAGGGATTTTATTCCACTGCTATGAAATTCGAAGAAGGTTCATGGGAAGTGTTCTCTTTTACATTTGTTTTTCACCGTGTATAGTGCTCACTCATAAGCTTCCGACACATTCCAGTTCTGCAAGTTTGGGTGTGTAGCGCAGTCATTAGGATGCAGGCGCATGTTTAGGCCATCATGAAAATTTGTTTTGCTTAATTTCCAAAATGCCTTTCATAAATGATCCACAAATGAGATATGGGAAAGGCCTTTTTTTCGAATGGCTACGTTAGCTGACATTTTGATACAAAACTCCGCCCCCCCCTCCCCCCACCTTCAACCAATCACTGTGCCGGCCCTTTGTGGGGCTAAATTTTGTGACTGCGCGCGTTAGCAGATGTGAGTTTGATACCCGTGGTCTAGACCAATGAAGTGTATGGTGCTTTCGGTGACCCCGAAAAAGCGAATTTGGCCATAAATTTTTCTCAAAGGATAAGTTTGCCTGATATGCCGGGACCACCATGTCAGCTTTGCATGTGGTCCCAGAGAGGACGTTTACTCAACCAACAAGAAACTCAATAATACTTTAATATAAAATGTTCTTATCTTACATTTGTCCTGGGAGCGAGGGCGCAACACATTCATATCTTTGATTTATGTGCGTATTCGGCAAGAGTGCGTGTTGAGTCTCGTAGTAAGATACTAGCCTTCAGAAACCTTGGGGCATGTGGATTCGGCACATAGCAACGCCAAGACAACCCATGGTAAATTCCGCTGGTCGTTATCGAACGCTCCATATCGTTCTGACAGCTCGCGTTACGTTCGGCTGCTCGAAATGAGTGCACTGAACACATTTCGCCCGATCTTTCAGAACGTCGTGCTACTCCTCAAGGCGCTACGAGGTGCTCGCACTTCTGACGTGGTAGTGTGGCCGAAATCTGATAACGTGACTCCTAGTGCCTTTGTTCAGGTTTCAGTTTACCTGCGGGTGCCTGAGCTGTGTCCCTGCTCGCTTGCACCAGGGGACACTATGCCTTGTATCTTCTTCCTGCCGACAGTTGCGCTGGTGTGCCACTGCACCACCGGCTCGGTCACGCTTTCTCTGGTTCAAATCAACAGCACACTCCGCGTTGTTGCCTCCGAGATAGATTGCTACGGCGCCCTGCCGATGGAACCATTATTTCGCTTCATTCACTTGATTCAATATTTCGCTTGATTCACCTATTCTCTCATGTCGATTCGAGTCTTACTCTGAAGAGGAACGAGAGACGAACCATTTTCTTGTTTACCCAGCAGAGAAATGCGCACGCACTTTAAAGGTTGAAAGGTTTAGGCTGCTTTGTTGAATTCTGAGAGACAGCCGAATGTTTGTGTATCGTATGCTTGACAGGAAAGATTACTCTCACTGCGTCGATAGACCCAACGTTGTTCTTCCAAGAGAACGCCTACACAGTGTCCACAAACACCATTTGTTTGTCTGGTTTCGCGGTCTCATTTTACCGTTTTATTCGTCGAAAAAATTCAAGAAGCAGCAGAGTGCTACAGCGGAGAAAGTGAACTATAGTTGAACGTTCGGTCTCTTAATAATGCGTATTATTCACCAATAAATTTGAGCAAAGCAGTGAAAAACTTCCATTGTATGTTATGCATACACACGTAAGAGCACATTAATTCTTCAAGCTGTATTCCTTCTAACCCGTTCATGTACTTTCAGGCATGGGTGGACTGATTGATTCGTTAATTGATTGATCCACTTATGTTTGCAAATGATGTGCATTTTACAATGATGTACACTCATGAGCAAAAGTATACGGACCATGGGTGCGCGTGCCGATAACATCGTCTGCACCCTGCCGTGACAAACCGTCTGCTGTCGAGAGCACTGCTTTGGACGGTGTTGCTGTCGAGACCGTTGCTTCGAGAGAATTCGTCAAAAAAATTCTCTACAGCTGGCAGCTCACCACCAGAAGACGAAGACGGCAAAGGTGTACGGACGGCGATGGTCTGTATACTTTTGCTCACCGATGTACCTTTCTTCAATTTCTATGAAACACATAAGTGTGCGCTGTGCTGCCGTGAGAGAGAGAGAGAGAGAGTGGCTTTGGGAAAGAGGAAGATAGAAAAAGGACACTATTTTCTGCCTCCTGTCGTGGGGGCACGGCTCAGCGCCTTTGGGGATGGGGAAGGGGGAGTAAAGATGATAGGAAGAAGAGAAGATAGAAAGAAGTGAGCCTTCTTATGGGGGAGGTGGGCTTGTCCAGCTGTCTCAAGGCAGCTTTTATTTGCTGCTCATCCCACTGGCCTTGGAATGAAAAATAAAATAAAATAAAGGTTGATTGACTAATTGATTGGTTGATTAAATACTGGATTCATCGATCGGCAGTAGCAGCTAATCAGCTTGTGTCACCACACCTCTGCCTACGCTCCCTGGCAGCAGTGAGCCTGCGGCCACTCACAAACTACGGATTCTTTGCCTGTCCATTTATTAAGAAAAACGTTCGTCGTGGCTGAAAACGGTTTAACAAAGAAGTCCAGTGATAGCTTGGTTTTGATTTCTTTGGCAAAAGACGAGACCATTGGTTTGCAAAGATCTAACTTAACTTCATTTATTGATTCAATAAAAACTCATAGGGTCTCATATGCATCCGCTTCAGTCGACTCGAAGGCGATGGTCATCTCCTTCTTCTTCGTTGTGTTCAAAGTCGATATACAGAGCCTCTCACGCCACTTTCCGAAAGCTTTCTGGAACTACTGTGGTTTTGCAGTGCCTGAAGAATCGGAAGCATTCTAAGCTTTCTACACCTCACCTTGTTTTGCACCGAGGCCGTGATCGGTCCATCTTTGACCAAGTAATAATGTAACGTGATGACGTCACCATGGGACGTCACAATATGTGACGTTATAAGAGCAATGATGAAGTCAGAAATTGTAGCCAGCTGTAATGTCATGATGACGTCATCATGTGATCATGTTTTTTTTCATCACCCAGGTGGATGCCACCAACACCGGGACGCCGGTCAATTTTCGCCTTTCTTGAGGTCATCAAGGGCATTCGCCTTGACATTAACTGTTGGAGTTTTAGATCGCAAAATATATCATTACGATGGGCGCGTTAGTGGTGGAAGCCGGAAATTTTGTCCATCTCGTGTTTTTTAACATGCCCCTATATCAAAGCCGATGAGCCTCTAGCATTTGGCCTCCATCAAAATGCGGCCCTCACTGCCGTGATTCCATGTCGCACCTTTCCGGTCAGCAGTGGAGCCCCATGACCACTAGACCACCATGGCGGGTCATCAGGCGGTTTTGGCAAGGCCGGCAAGCAGTCTACAAGCTTCGACTGCATGCCGCGGCGAGGGAGCCAACGTAATGCGTTGGCGGGCTAGTTGAGAGTTCGAATAATGTCAGTTGAAAAAAAAAGCGCTTTGTCCTGTCTTCCTTCTTGTTGTGTCGTTTTACGCTAGAAAAGAACTATGGAGCGAACGTGTTACACCACAAGACAAGACACAGAGGCTGCCTGTTGCTGTCACTGCTCTCAGCGCCAAGGCGCAGTGAACTAGCACGCAGCCAGTGCCTCTGGCGGTGGCGGCACGCAATATTCAACTTTTGCCGCCGCGCGATCGCGCCACAATGGCGTTTCGCTGAAGCTCTTTCACCGTCCTTTACCTTAGTCACGGTGTATGATAAACATATTACCACGTGTGTTATTTTGCTGTATTCTGTTTTCACCCACAAAGGACTGTCCGCAGTGCTCGGCGCAGACCGCGCCTCAGTGTTCGAGAAGCTTCGCGATTGTGGCAGATTGTTTTGTTAAGACTGCGCGCAGGACGCGAACAGTCCAGCCTATTCCAGAGCTTGCGCGACCACCAGTGATAAAGCTGGAAAGTTCGATGTGTGATTTACGAAAGACGGCGAGTTCTAACGATGACCACATTACCGACGGGAGATGCTACGCTCACCGCTATCAATGCACAGTGTGTATTGCTTGTAATTCGACTTCCCGTTCCCCGAGCAGAAGTCCGGTCAAATATAGAGTGTTTCATCTTGGACACGGTCACTTCTCTCTTCGTCAACGTGACGACCCCGTGCCAATATCACACCACCGCTTAAACTGTGAGCTTGTCTGAGGTAACAGAGCTATAGGTCTTAAGATTCCGTTCAAATTGCACGCGTATGAAAATCGATGTTATGCGAGGCACTCAGAAACTAGCTCGCTATGGCACCCCGCTTGACGGCGAGCCCAACACTATTAGGCGGACACATGGCTTTGTGACGACGAAGCAGTTGTGCACCTTGACTCCCAAAGGGCAGTTTTCCTTAGCGTACTTAAGTAAGACTGACCCTCGCGTTCGTTAGCACAATTTTGCAAGTTAGATCAACGTTAAATATAAGTATAATCTTCGTTGCACGACCGTAATATTTACTATTTTTTCTTTTGACAGTGGACAGCCTACGTTACACGATGGTGGCCAGGGTTACCGAGCACTAGCAATCAGCAGCTGACGGTTAGTCAACGTTATCCAGAGCTAACCAACAGTTCACCGACAGTTGCCAGCAGTTGTGAGTCATAGCCGACAGTTAGCCAATATCAGTCGGTGCTAGGCAACCTTGATCCACTCGGCAAAATTCGTCAACAACTGCCAACATTGGCAAACAATTGAAACCACCTAACCAGTGGTAACGAATACTAGCGAAATTCTACAACTAATATGAACTAACAGCCTTCTTGGCAAGCCTTTCAGTGCTAGCCAATGCGTTTTATTACTGGGAATACACTCGCAAATTGTAGCAAACACATGCCTATACAAGTCAACAGTAGTAAGGACTAGATAAAATGAGTAAACGACAATGAGTACAGTACGCACCTCTACACAGCACTACGTTAATAGTTCGCCAAGCAATGCTGGTTTTATGCAAGTACACACGGTAAAGCGGCATAGTCATGGGGAAGGGGATTGTGTGGTTAAATCAGGCCGCTACACCTAAGACTGCCTAACAACCCCCCCCTCCCCTTTCCAGCCCCCTTGATGCAACAAAAACCTGTGAAGCGCCCCTAAAAATCTGAAAAAAAATTGGTGTTAGAACACGCATGAAGCCCATTATCAGCGGAATATTCAAGTGGTTTCAGGGAGGCGGGGAGGGGAGCGTTCGACATAGCTTAAGTAGACCCTTCACCGCACATTATAAAACATACGGAAGTGGGAATGGGAATTATAATGAAATCGTCAACAGTTAATTTTTATTAAAGGTGAATGTAGCGGCAAGTTGCGGAATGGTGGCACATTCACTGTGAAAGCGAGGTCGTGAATTTAAGTACAGGGGGGGGACGTATTAAATTTAAGAAGTTCTACTATCAAATCCGGAAGGAAGGAATTGTTGCTGAGCCGTCAGAATGTGCACGAAAGTTTTCAGTCACAAAAAAAAAATATTTAAAGCATACAAGGTAGGGGAATGTAGCGATAAATTAAGGAAGTAATCTATACAGGGTGTCTTTTTTTTTAACAAAACAAATTTTTTATAAAACTTCTATGACAGTAAGGGTCCTGCCGTCGAGGTGGGAATACTTTGCCACAGTTAAGATTACTCTGCTGCGACTAATTAACAAAAACACATTAATGAACTTTTTATTTATTGACTTTAGGGAACCTGTTTGTTTTACAAAATTGCAGTGCGTGCCAATTTGTGGCATACTTATTCTTTTACTGCATTGTTTCTGCCACTGCGGCGCTCCTTCTTGCAGACAGGCGAAACAATATTTTTCGCGCCCCTTTATTATTTAAGAAAGAAGCAAATGTGCACAACCCATCACACGCAAACATTAAGCTGTCTACTAGAGTATTTTAGAATGCTTGCCGATTTTTATGACCACATTCTGTTTTGCCGCTCCTTCATTCAAATTTCGTCACTTCCCTGGCACATGTCATACATGTGTTCAGCCGCGCTTTGTGCGTGCCGGGCGCAATCAGTATCGATTTCGCCCGTCAAGTTTAATGATGAATATCTGGAACTACGTGCAACTTTTGTCATATAAAGGCAAAAAGAAAAAAAAACAAAACAGGAATGCAAAAAAACTTGTCACGCGCTATAATTTTGTAATATAAACACGTGCCCTCAAGTCAATAATCAAAAAGTAAATTAACTAGTTTTTGTTAATTAGTCGCAACAGTGTCATGCTAACTGCGTCAAATGTATTTCCGCCTCGACATGCAGTTTGCGTGCGGAAACGGCGGGAGCCTTACTGTCATAGGATTTTTATATAATTGTTTCCCTTAAAACAAGAACACCCCGCATATAAAAGTTCAACAGGAGAACCACTGATGTTGAAGAAAGTTGAATGTGAGGAGCCTTACTTTGATATATTTCACAGAATCACACTTTGCTTTGCGACCTTCGAGAAGACTGCATGGCTCTTACCTCAAGGAAATACGCCACAAAATCTACATTCATAAACTTTTCCTACACAGCACCCTCATTTAGAAACACGACTTCCTTTTGTCATTTTTGCGTCGAATTTGCAAGGAAGAGACAATAAACACTGAGCTAATGGCAAATTATCCATTCCTATTGCCTCAAATTTGCATATCACATTTGGCTGAAGTATTTTGCTCCACATGATAGCTTTCGGGAAGGCAGTAAAGTTTAACGATACGTTGAAGGTGGGGCGTTCCGGCAGGGGAAAGCTTTTTGCCTGGTTAAGGATGCTCGTGGCGGCAGATAATCGCAATTTGTAAAAGGTAAATGTAATTAGAGTGGGCCGTAGAATTCGGTTTATGCATAAATATAGCCACACTGTGCTAAAGATATATTCACTTGTGTTCCAAAAACAACTGCTGCAAAATACGCCATGATCTAACCCTTCAACTTGCTTAAATTTGTTCTCCCGTACCTCAGAATCCACTTGTATATATTGCAGGTATTTATAGACCGTTCAATTTAATGCGTGTCACAAATGAAGAGAAGGTTATTAAAAGTTCCATAAGTCCGAACCAGTAAAACTTCTGGTCATTTCCCTTCTTTACGATCAGCATGTACAACTTCCAATTGCATGAAATGATGTACAAATTGCATTGCTTCTGTCATTTGTGGCTGCAGCTAAACATTGGAACTTGTCTCGTTAGAGCGGCATACGATAAATGATGTTTATTCCCCAATATCAGGCGCTCTTCGAGCCCAGGAGAGATATTGTCTAGCAAGAGTAGCGAGAAAATATTACGAAAGCCTATAAGACGTACCACTCGCGAATTGCTTCGTTACAGGCGTTGAAATTGGATTAAAAAGAATCTGGACTGGCGGCTGATGCGTACAGGCGGTCGTATTAAGCGAACAGAGCAGACCACGCCTATTTGCGTATTTGCTCACAAGTGAATGTTGAAGGATATGAATGGAACCAATATCGACTGATACTCCTCTCTGACTGGAATTTGAATCCTCGTCGGGAATGAAAGTTGAAGTTGTTATTAATTTTGATATTATTATTGGAACTTCGTACACGTAAAACCGATGGGGCTGCGCAAAAAAAATGAAATGCAACAATCTAAGGCCTACAGGAGACCGCGTTTTGAAGTTTGGCCTGCGTAAGCATTTTGTCTCTTGTCCAAACAATCTACGCTTTGGAGGCCCGAGAGGGGGTCTCGAACAGTGGTCGCCCATGCACGCGGCCGCGAAAGTGACCCACGACGAAAAGTTTAGTGCGAAAGTTCCCAGCTAAGCGGCTCTTCGATTGAAAAGTGTAACGCGTCCGTTCTGACTTGTGGGTTACCAGCCCGTTGAATCGTTCTTATGCAGGAAGTGGTTTAACGGGGTTTCCAACGCAACGCGTGAGGCTCGTAATGACCGTAGACGAGCCACGAGCCTGCTTTATGTTTTATTTGCTCACGCGACCCCCCCTTTCTTCTTCCCGCCCCCACTTCCTCCCAGCAGTCGTCGAGTCTTTCCGTATAAAAGGGCGCCGGGTCCGGTGTTCAGTCAGCACTCGTCCACTTTGGAAGCCATGCAAGCGTCGGTGAGTAGGCAGCAGCGCTCGCGCCTTAGTGTCGTGAAGTTCCAGACAGCTGGATAGAAAAGCGCATGTTGTCTCTCTTGAGATTTAGTGAAGACTGCCGCAAACGTGTTGGCAGCAATGCGAGAGGCAGCTCACTATCGGTATGTTAAACACAAAGGCAGACAGAGGTAGCACGCCAAGGACTACGCGTCATTCGCGTGTTATACTTTGAACATTTCATGCACATAATTCTCATATTTTCCCTGGCACCATGCCTGGCTACTGAGGTGACAGCTCGCGCTTCGCAACCTCACAGGCCGTAAGTTGTCACTTCTGTTAGCCGTGAGCCATTGCCTGTTGGTTATTATAGATAACTTTCCTAGATGTTATGCTTTGCGGGAGGTGCTTCCCAGAGGCAGTCACCTCAAACGCAGTAGCTTTGTTAGATTTCTCCTAGCGATCATTATTCTTGCAGCCACAATGATAATTAAGATGTTCCAATCATGTCATACAAAGCACACGAAGAACATACCTCGCTACATCACGTGTTAATAAAGATTCTGAATATTGATAAGGTTACCGTCCATAGGACATCCCACCATGGAGCCATCCTTGTAAATTAACGGATAAAGAGTTAGTGAAATACATATCGTGCATTTCGTGGAGCTAGTTGCATAGGTTATGCAGTGCATGCAAGTTTGCAGTGATGGAATGTTTTGCAAGAAAGCGACAATTACATTAGCTCTCTGTATTGAAAACTGTAAACCTGGAAGAGGAGTAACAACACTTATTCCGTATTTATCAAGTCTAATTTATATACCATAGGTAATGTTTTCAAAGTTGATGAAACCTACACTGACAGTATATTTACTGAGGGTCCGCATCACTCTACCGATGTAGGCTGCCAGCCATTTGCAGTGGTGTCGGGCATACTCAGAGCTGCCGTGAACAATGAACTAAAACTGTTTCATGGCTGTACAAAGTACGAAAATGAGAGATAGGCCACTTAAACGAGCGTTGTAGCACAAATAATTCTGTATTAGCGCTGGAGCTCAAACGCGATACTGAAGTGGGAAATCCTGGACAGAAGGGTGTATTTTACTGCGGTTGCAACGGGACATGAAATTGAGGATAATAAGATTAGAAGACGAGGTATAACTTCAGGGAAAAAAGGTATGGCGCATCTGGCAATATGTGAGCCTTAAATGGGCATGATGGGAAAGCGTTAGCTCGAAATCTTCATTTCGAAAAAAATTCACAATACTTATTAGTAGAGAAATCCATGGCTTTTAGTAATCTTCGTTCGAGGGACTCGCAGTATGAGCTCATTCTAGTAACATGTGCGAGAATTGGTAGAAACCGTGGCCTGCGTTCCCCTTGTGAAGCGGCTGGGCATAGAAGTTATATCTTGTCTTTCTCAATAAGGCAGAATGCAACAGTACCCGAAAACATGACCGTGGTATTGGAAGTAGCCATGGGTTGATCATGTCAGGTAGTTATGTTGCCATAGAAATCAAACTGCTCTTTTCGGGGCAAATTTTCAATTGTAGGCAGTGGGAAGTGTGACTTTCGAGCAGGGTGCGGCAGGACCAATTTGCACTTCCGAACAAGCCCAGTGTGCCGCGATCGCCAATGGGGATTTGGATTTAGGGACCCACAGCCTGGGCCACCATGGCATCATCATTAAATGTTTCACAGTACATCTACTCCTAAGACAACAGAAGACTACGTGCTAGCAACCACATGCATAACCAACAAAAGGAAAATGCTGGGGTTAAGTATATGGAGTTAGTGCTGTGCTGTGTTGCTTTTAGCGTTTCTACTGCTTCTAGCGCTGCTTTCACTAAAGATTGGTTTGTAAGCTTTCGGGTGTAGCTCCATCATTCCACTCAGCCGCTTAGCATTGCTCCCATGTGCAACCCAAAGGACATTACGGCTTTTTTTATGTTCCAGATACTCCTCCTTGTCGCCATAGCGACGATCGCCTCGGCGGGTATTATTCTTGACGGCGGACATGGTTACGGTGGCGGTGGGGGCGGCGGTTACGGAGGCGGTGGCGGCTTCGGCGGCGGCGGTGGTGGCGGTGGAGACGACATTAGTGTAGCCTCCGTCTCATACGTCAAGACGCCCGTTGTGAACGTCGGCTACGTCGCCAAGCCTGTAGTCAGTTACGTGGCTAAGCCGGTTGCCACCGTTTCACATGCCATCAAGCCCGTTGTAACGTATACGAGTATCTCTAGCGGCGGCGGAGGACTCGGAGGGGGTGGTGGCGGCGGTGGTGGATACGGTGGTGGCGGATACGGTGGCGGTGGATACGGTGGCGGCCATGGAGGAGGATGGCCTTGGTCGTGAGCGCGGCACCCACCACTCTGGCCTCGTGCACCCACGCATGTCCATGTTGTCGCCGGGCAATAATGAACTTCAGAACAACATCCAAAAGCCATTCCATCTCAACAGTGACGGCGTCCAATATACTTCGTGTACGCACGAATACGACCTGGCATACGCAGAAAACAGCGCGTGTGCCCCGGGTAAAAATGTGAAAGTACCAAAAAACATGAAAATAAATGGCTGCTTGTTTAGTAATTATTTGATATTTCTTACAGTATTATCTCAACATATCACACCATCCTGCTCTTATTGTCCTATAAGCGTTCCCTGTAAAGAACACATACGACTTATCTACTAGGCTAGTTAAAGAGATCAGTTCGTACATGGAAGTAGGAGGACGAGAAGGAGGAGGAAGGATGAAAGGTCAACCAGACGCTCATTTAGTTTGCTATCATATGATGGGCGAACAGTGTAAGGCGTGAAAAGATAGGCAGATAAAAAAGAAAGTGAGCATAAGAAAAATTCACGTGAGCTTAACACTGCTCCGTTCTAAACTACTGGGCGCAGGGCATCAGGCGTATCCCGTTCCACTGTAGAGCCATGGTGCCAGCTGAAGGCTTGCAAGCAAAGGATATAGAAAATCCAGTACATGTTGGACGGACTGAGCGTAGGACGATTCCAAGCTTGCCAACGAATAAGCGCAGTGTGTGTAACAGTGACTAAACCACTGTGATGATTGGTGTATCTTCTTCTGACAACTTGACTTGTGGTAATAATACGCTGCTGACAAAATTGCGCTATAAAATGCGTTATCTCATTGTAAACGCATTTGCGAGTTTGCAGTTTGAAACCTCACACTGCACAGGTTACAAAAAAATATAAGAAATGTTCTTACTACTTTTACGAGGCCTTAGTAGCTTTGCCTGAAAGACGATGAGGCCACAATACGCAAATATTACCTAGAGAAATGATACCAGCTTTGCCTGGTTTTTGCTTTATTTATCAAGCAGGATTTACTGCAACACATTCGATGGGAAGCTGAATAGGAGGTTAACAACAAAAAATTAATTATTTGCGCCCGAAAGCAAAAGCAGCAGCGGCATGACGTTCATCACAGATAGCTATGAAGAAACACCCAAAGTTGGAATGCGATAAGTGCAGTGTGTCATTCGTCATTCACTGCGTTATTTGTCCCTTCTCAATCCTAACACACATCCCAGACAGTATCATTCAGTTTTGAATGACTGGGCGCAATACATTCGATCCAACAGATGATTTATTTGCTGTGTTTTAGATATGTTTTTGTGGTCTTTTTTATAAACGCTAATACCTACAGAGCCAGTAAGCTTTTCCATGAAATCTCATGAGATTTTTGTCTATTCGGGCGAGAATTTTGAGTCGCCATATACGGAAAGTGCATCGCTAACGTAAAATACCAGGTAACGCGGGAGGATCCTCAATTGGCTGGCGGTCTTCAGTGAAAACGGGTGGCGGGAATCCTGCTACTCATTTCTGTGAACCCTCACGAAACAAGGAAAGAAGCGTTCTACGATTTGAAATCCATGCATCATGCACCTGTGGGCCCGTGTGACGCTTGACACCGGGCCCCGTTGAGTACGGCAAACTGCGGCTAAGAGCAGAGACTTGCCATGTAAGACATCTTTGAAAGCAGTGAAAACATACTGTAGCGCTTTGGAGTGTTGTCAAGCGCACATCCGATGCGCGTGGTCCACCCCACTTAATTAGTTCGCCATTTCGTCCAGTGATGGGTCTTCATTATTATACTAAGAAGAGCCTTAAGAACACAGTGTTAGCTTTACCCACAAGAAACATGCATTATATAACGCAGTAGTGAAAGGCTCCAGCTGAAGTGCGTGACGGACGATAAACAGTTTAAGGTTTCATTACAGTGGGGAAGGCGTTTACAGTCAGTCTGGACAGTTCAATGTTTTGTCATACATAAAGCGTGGAAAACGGTAACAACAACAACAACAACAGCTACAGCAGATTGTCAACATACGTTATTCAAAGCAGTATACAGTAAATGTGAGAACACACACACACACACTTCAAGGTTGAGTCACTTGAACAGGAATTAAAGTTCAATATATTGTCATACATTAAAAGTTCAATATTTTGTCATACATCAAGCGTTTTCCACGCTTTATGAATGACAAAATATTGAACTTTCCCGACTGACTGTAAACCCCTTCCCCACTGTAATGCCTCTGGCGCTGTGGGTACCGAATAAATAAATAATAATAAGGTGTGGCGGAGAGGCTAGGCCTATCTGTCCCGACGTGGGAGCGGCCCGCTACGTGCTAGTTCACGCCCCGAAGGACCTAAATAAAGTTTTTCCGTACCATACCATACCATAAGGTGTCAATTTGCTGTCGCGACTGCTCGGTGCCTCCCAGTGGAAATTCAGTGAAACCGTGAAGCGCTCTTACCATTGAACAGAGGAAAAGATGGACTTTAGCGAAATTTTCTACACGGGTGAGTTGTGACACATCGTCGAAAGGGTGCGGTTCTCAAAAAGCGACTTGCGGTGCAGAATCTGATATATTTGACTCCTGGCACGACATGTTCGTTTGTGGAGAAAAGAAAGGAATACATCATTTCGACTTATGAGTGCTACTAGTCAAACGTGTAACATTAAGAAGACCATAAAATATTATTAATAAATCGATCACAGAAGGTTAGGCTGTTGGGCAAGTTGGTAATCCATGCCGAAGAAAAAAAAAACACCTTGAAGTAACTCCGCAAAATCAACGCAAGACAAGAACAAAAATGCCACTGGACAAGTGCCCAACCAACAACTTATATTTATCGAAAAACATCACACACTTACATGCGACAGGAAATACGTGTTCAAAAAAATCTATTTCGCGCGAAGGGCGAACCAATGAATCCGCTAGTGATACATTGTAAGGGTAGATGAAGTAAGGCTAGCAGCTGACTTTTTCAGATCCGATCTCGTATAACGCTATAATTTATGCAGGGCTTTAACGGACAAAGCGTCGTAAAGGTCAATATGCAGCAGAGGTGAGGGGAAGTCTCAGCAATGAAATGCAAATGGATGCAAAGGTACGTGAACATGCACTGAAAAAAGCCTCCTCTTTAAGAAATGAAGGAACCTCCTCGCCGCTTGACCACCTGCATGTCTCCAACTTCCAACACACCTCCGCTATACTGTCATTTCCTCCGTTTTCTTTCCCTCCTCGCCAACCTCCATTCCCTTTCACACCCTTTGCTACACTACACTGCATATGGTGTAGTGCACACTACACCATATTACTCTCCTCGCCCTCACTTCCCTCCCCCCCGCCCTTCTTATAACATTATTTTATGGATAGGTTTTGCTTTTACCCTATTCCCTTAACCTCACCCACATCCTCACGCTGGAAACAGCTTGCGAGAAAAAACCCTATATTGGCATCATATCGCACAAACGCCAAGGGTAGATTCCGTGTTCCCAATGTAATGTAATAAACAGTACATATTGACTCCTCCGACTCGCCAAGCTATGGTCAACCATTGCACAACCTGGAGGAATGCGGTGAAAACCGCTTCTTATGATATGCGAATTAATGCACCGTCGCCTGCAGTTCACTTAAATAAAACAGACACCTATTATCTAATGAACGCGAGTACCGTCTTTACGTCGGACCGTAGGATACCCTCTGGGCGTCGATGTAGTCGACGCGTCTAAAAAATCCATGATCAATCCCGTAGCCAAGAGGGGTGGGGGGGTTCTAGAAGCCCACCTTTTCTCCCATGCTCTTGCTTCTTCAAATAGGCAATTTCCCGAAAAAAAGTGTTTTCCTCAATAATGAAGGCCTTCAGCAACTGTCGTCGCACCGTATAAACTTCTTTGCGCTACAAGTGAACAAAATCGACGAAGAAAATGGTACGGGACAACACAAGCGCGAACTAACAACTGTTTATTTTCACAGGATCATGACAAGATATATACACACAAGGAAGGGGAACACAAAAACAACAAAAAAACACGCATGCGTAAGAACTGTGTCAAGAGAGGATCTATGCTTGATCCGGTACACACGTGTCTCTATGTCTGTTAGCCTCCTTGCCTTGAAGGAATGACACTTCAGCTTGTGTTAGTGATAATGAAGGAGCGCTAACACAGGTGTCAACGCCGGCGCGGTGCATCGCGAAGGCTTCGATAATTTCCCTTTCCTTTGAGTTGTGACATCGCGAGACAATCGTTGTGCAATCAAATTTTAGATGACATTGACACCTGTTGCAATGAGTGGCCATGTTGCCGGGGTGAGTGATCTGCCTGCAGTTATAGTTATGCTCGCGTAGTCGAGTGTTTATGCACCTTCCAGTTTGGCCGATATACTTCATTCCGCAAGAAAGGGGTACACAATAGACAACATCATTTTCGCATCGAATGAACTTGTTCGAATGGCTGACACTACAAAGATTGCTGGACCGCTGGTCGTTGTTGTTGACTTTAAGGCAAAGTGAAATTAATTTGTTAGGAGCCGTGATAACCATGGGTATGCCGAACCTGTTGGCGATTTTCTTTAGTCCATGAGAAACGTTATGAATCTATGGCAACACAACAGGACGTTCTTTTGTTTTGTCTTTTGGTTCGTCTATCTTATCTCTAGTCCTGAATCCCTTTAACAGCTTCTCAGCCAAGAATGCTATCAGGGCATTCGGGTAATCGCTTTCTCTTAATCTGTCCACTTGGTTCATCAGGCTTCTAGCTACGGTATGCGCGCACGATTTTTGGCAACTATTGAGCAAGCCAGCGTACGCGACGCTCCTTTTGACCAATTTCGAATGTTCGGAATCAAAGTTCAAAATGCCTTTATCACCCCCTAACCGCATATTCCCAGCATGTATGCCGTTCGCCCTCAAGAGTCATGACATCCAGAAACTTTATTGCCCCATTAGCTGGTAGTTCGTAAGTGAACCCTAAACCTGGAAATGACATCTTAAACACTGATATAATTTCTTCCGCGTTTACAAGGGGGCTCGTAGCAAAAGGGAAACAAAGTAAAAAATCGTCAACATATCGGAAACATGCAATCACATTGTACCCGTTCAGATTTGCCTGCAGCTTCCGGTCTCCCTTTGCCATGAACAGGTTCGACAGGACTGGCGCCAGGCACGAACCTATACATATCCCGTCCTTCTGTAAGTTTCTGGATGTCATGATTCTTGAGGGCGAACGGCATACATGCTGGGAATATGCGGTTAGGGGTGATAAAGGCATTTTGAACTTTGATTCCGGACATTCGAAATTGGTCAAAAAGGAGCGTCGCGTACGCTGGCTTGCTCAATAGTTGCCAAAAATCGTGCGCGCATACCGCAGCTAGAAGCCTGATGAACCAAGTGGACAGATTAAGAGAAAGCGATTACCCGAATGCCCTGATAGCATCCTTGGCTGAGAAGCTGTTAAAAGGGATTCAGGACTAGAGATAAGATAGACGAACCAAAAGACAAAACAAAAGAACGTCCTGTTGTGTTGCCATAGATTCATAACGTTTCTCATGGACTAAAGAAAATCGCCAACAGGTTCGGCATACCCATGGTTTTCACGGCTCCTAACAAATTAATTTCACTTTGCCTTAAAGTCAACAACAACGACCAGCGGTCCAGCAATCTTTGTAGTGTCAGCCATTCGAACAAGTTCATTCGATGCGAAAATGATGTTGTCTATTGTGTACCCCTTTCTTGCGGAATGAAGTATATCGGCCAAACTGGAAGGTGCATAAACACTCGACTACGCGAGCATAACTATAACTGCAGGCAGATCACTCACCCCGGCAACATGGCCACTCATTGCAACAGGTGTCAATGTCATCCAAAATTTGATTGCACAACGATTGTCTCGCGATGTCACAACTCAAAGGAAAGGGAAATTATCGAAGCCTTCGCGATGCACCGCGCCGGCGTTGACACCTGTGTTAGCGCTCCTTCATTATCACTAACACAAGCTGAAGTGTCATTCCTTCAAGGCAAGGAGGCTAACAGACATAGAGACACGTGTGTACCGGATCAAGCATAGATCCTCTCTTGACACAGTTCTTACGCATGCGTGTTTTTTTGTTGTTTTTGTGTTCCCCTTCCTTGTGTGTATATATCTTGTCATGATCCTGTGAAAATAAACAGTTGTTAGTTCGCGCTTGTGTTGTCCCGTACCATTTTCTTCGTCGATTTTGTTCACTTGTAGCGCAAAAGAAGTTTATACTATGTACAGCCAACTGGCCCCTACCCTGGCTCTTCTAGTCGTCGCACCCCCTAAAAAATATTATTTTTACAGGCTTGCCCATGATATATTCGTAACTACTCAAAATGCACAAAGAAGTAACTAGAACTCGCAGCGCTTGATTCAAATCAATAAAAAAAAATGCGGTAG
>JALIZH010023595.1:0-15635 GCA_030522465.1 Rhipicephalus appendiculatus | reverse complement strand
ACCCTATATCTCAATCTTTCCTCTCATGGTGGTTTTGGTCGGTGGGTGGTGTCGCCCACTGGGAGTGGCAAACTGAATTAATGCATCATTACCGTGGCCTCCTTGATTAGTTACTGCAACGCGTCGTTTGTGCCCGTCCGTCCCATACGGCGCGATTCTAAAAGTAGTGCAATTTTCTCAATGCCTGAGCACACCACGAAGTGGCGACCTTAACTCAAGCGCTGGCCTTGCTCGCACCGAAAATAGCTCTAGGACGCGCGCCTGTCTAGCGTTGCTGTAGCACCGCGTTCCCGGTTAAGCTCGCCACGCGAAAAATCGCGACCGGTGTGCAGGGGAGACAACACGCGCGTTGTGTTTTCCTGTAGTCCCACCATGGTGTTCAACAGCTAACTCAATATGCCCCGTGATTTCGACGTTAGCCCAGGTTCTGCGTTCAATCAGCGACCCTCATGTAGGGTGACACACTGCTTTTTCTAATTACGCTATCACCGTTCACTACTGCAGCTACCGCTAGGGTTTGTATAATCATTGATCGTGGGCGTTAGTCGACGAGATAAAGGTGCACCACCAAATGTGATCGTCGGTGCATTCACATCGTAGCTGCCAAACACCGATAGACATTGTGCAAGCTGCCTTACACCAATGTACAGTAAACATTCGGCTACTTCTGAAAGGACATGTTTTCCTTTCATGTTATACCGATTCCAAGAGAATCAACAAAGTTTTTATTTTGTTAAGCGCGCGGTCGCCGCAAAGACGAAGTGAGCGCGCTCGATAAATGAGGCGCGCGGGTGGTCAGGTAAATTCAGGCCGAGACATCTGAATGCCCCTTGAATCATTTGCTTAGCCACGTATGCGCCACCAAGACGAAATGACTGCGCAGTGTTTTCTCAAAGGCCTTAGCACTACAAAAGTCTACGTAATAATTTTTGTTGCTTCACCTGTCCATGTCCCCTAGAGCAGCGGTGGCTACGTTTGTGTGCGCAACGTTTTTATGCTAGTTGTGTCAACTTGTGGCCAAAGGAGAGCAAGACACATTGGTCATTGAATGAATTTAACCTTCTGCAACGCAGTATGTCCTGACCTTAAACTCAGTGCGCTGCGTATGGCTGTAGCTGACCACGTTGTCGAACGCATACGGTGTTTGATCCGTCGATTGACGTTTCGCGTTCCACAACCAATGGGAAAAGTACTAATTTTCTTTTCTCGAGTGAATGCAACCAAAAACTTATTGCACGCGCATGTGGATCTTATGAGTTAATTATTTCTATGCCAAATGGAACGTGACTAACTTCAGAATAATTAAATATTTCATTTCATGCAAATTACAATCAATTACAGAAGCTCACACAAAACAGCACGTCACTTTCATTTTCTTTCTTGGAATGTAATAATGAGTGCCTTGGTGTTATGGCGTACGAATTTGACACATTAGTAGAGAGTGCATCATAACTCGCTCTTGAAGGAGATATATCTAAGCAGATTGTCACGTGGTTGTGATAGTGAAGCAAGGAAAACTTGCTTCACTATCACAACCACAGAGCAAGTAGGGATGAAACCCTGCATTGGACGAACTTGTGCCCAGAAGGAAAAAAAGGCAAGCACGAAGCACCGCGATGTCTTCGAGCAAAATCATTCGTCGTTGGTAATCTAATGAGCAATGAAGCATGTTGGCGTTTGTACATGCGGCATAGAAGATTCCAGCGTCATAGTTCGGTCCGTGTTGAACATTTCAGCGTTATTATCAGTGGCTAATTTTGTTCTTTGCTAAATGTGTTGTTTTAGTAGTGAGCGCAGTCTTATCATTACACTTTCAATGATCGGTAAGTTTTGTAGACATTTGGGCATTGTTTGCACATGAAGAGGTTACACCTGTAACGGGGGGCCTTGCATAAAATGTTATGATCTGTCATCTTACTAGTCATATCGGTTCGCGATTCAATCACGTAACGCCACACCAAGTTTGGTAGGAAAAATTCTAGGAAAACGAGTGCGAGCGCGCCATTTGCGTGGCATGTAAACCACGCCATACGTGGCATGAATAATATGATTTTCATGCTACTACCTGTTATTTGTACTCGGCATATACGCATGTCACACCATACCAATTTTGACACCTACATAGTCTGTCCTGGAGGTAATGTGAGTAAATTTACTGTAACCCGACTGTACGTCGAACGGCGGTCTAATCGGCTGAAACTGTTAGTGGGAGAACCAGGCCAAGCAGCGCTGCGTCGCCCAATTTGCTACAACCATCGGATAGTGAATACGCGCTTGCCTGTGAAAGTTGTCTTTTGATATGGTGCAAGTTTAAATGCAGATCGAAGATGTGGGAGCAAGTCTTGCGTGAAACTTGGCAAGACCGCTCTGGAAACTGTTACTGTTATCAGGACTGCTTACAAAAAACATGTCCTGTTAGGCAGGCAAGTATTTCTGTGGCCAAGACCTCTTCGGAAAGCCGGGAAAGAGGTCAACGACGAGGACCGCGCTGGACGGGCATGCACGATAACATCTGCTGTCGGGCTAGTTCGTATAGAGCTGGGAAGGAATTCGTAGGCGCAGAGCGAAGAACGAAGACTAAGAACGAAGAGACACGGAAAGGCACGCACTCGCAACATATTTTTCATTGAACCGATGCTTAGTTTCCAGAAACTTGCGCATTCGTACAGTTAAAAAAAACGAAGAAAAAAAATGCACCACGACCTATCATCACAAGCTATAAGCTAGGAAAGCAAACTCAATTTCGGGCAGAGTAAAAGACGGGACACTGATTCATTGTTCTCCAATTTGCTCAATGTACATCGCCTCCACTAGTTCACGTGCCAGCTTGTCTTTGCTCGTTTGAAAATGCACTTGCTGCTCAGCAAAGGTTCGTACGTACACTCCTTGGAATGATGCGGCAGATCCGAACCTGTGCCATATCTCAGTGGCCGTGCATGCTCTCTTAGGCGATCATTGAAACGTTTGCTTCATTCTTGGCAGGTGGGTCAATGAACTTCACACTTGACGTACTAATTGCGTTAATGGCGCGGAGTGCACTGCAATACCTTCCTTTTGTTCATCATGTAACAAGACTGTCCAGGGGAGACGCGAAGTGAATCATGACGAGTGGGCGAAGCACTGGGGATCGTTGTCACCGTAAATAACCCGTGATATTACCCACTCGCGCATGTACATGAGTGAATATTCGTGTGTACAGTAGCTTCTTCTCGACATTGCCGTTTTGCCGCTGCTTCCCGAGTTCTCGCCTTCGAGGTAGCTTGCTGTCTGCGTAGACGTTTAGCCGCCGCTTGCCGCGCTCTCGCCCCCGGAGTAGCAGCTTGTTCTCGCGCTCGAGACTACACATTCTCTTTGTGACATCACTGCACAGATCGTGTAAGGCACCCGCTGTTCGTCGTGAAAATGACGAGGACGCTGATGACGATGAAGAATAAGCGCGTTCCAGACCATATATTGTCTTTCTGCCATGAAATGAAACAATCATAAAAGCGCTCTCGCCCGCGAAAGGCAAAGCGGCAACGCCGAGAACGAGCTGCTACTCCGGTGGCGAGAGTGCGGCGTGCAACGGCTCAGCATCTACGCAGACATCAAGCTACCCCGGAGGGTGTGAGCTCGGGAAGCAGCGGCAAAACGGCAACGACAACAAGCTGCTACTGCGGTGTTGAGGGCGCGGGAAGCGGCGGCTCAACGGCAAAAACACATTGTATATACTGTAGACACACGTTGTCCCTCATTTACGTGCGCGAGTGGGCAATCTCACGGGTGGTGTACGGTGAGAACGATCCCCGGTGCTTCGCCCACTGGTCACGATTCACTTCGTGGAGATGCGTACATTTTTGTTCTTTGTCACGAAGATGTTCTCAGAAAGCCAAAATGTTGTGCGAAAATATGAACTTGTCCAAGCTTTCGAGGGACATTACAAAGGGTAAAGCAAGCACACTTGAATTGTCTTGAGTGCCAGGACACAGAAGCTAAACTGTCCCTTTCGAGTAATTCTGTGTGAGCGCGTTACCTGGAAGAAATGTCTCGCAGTCTTTCTGCAACAGAAGCTTAACTGCTCAGGATGGAAGATCCTTACCTGGTCCACAATTCCACCGAAGTCGCTAACTTCCTTTCAGGCCAGACGGGGTCCACTAGTGAGGTATTTTCCTTAGATTTGAATAACCTGTACTATTCAATACCCAAGCATAAGGTTACTGCTGTGCGTCCGAAGAATGCATAGACACACAAGGTGCCGTGTCATTTCAGAACAAAGTAAGAGTGCTGGAGGGCAACTTCATAGCACTTTCGGAATAGTACCTCAGGTCCACCTACGTTGAATGGGACAGCTGTCTGAATCTTCAGAACTGCGGCGTTTGCGTAGGTTCTTGCCTAGCTCCGAATTTAAGAGATTTAATTTTAGCTCAGGCAGACAGATCTATCTCCAGTATTATCGATGGTAGTGGCGCTTACAAAAGCTTTTAGGTTCAGGTATCACTTTTTAGTTTTTATTGACAAGAACTGCAGCGACGCCGACCTAGTGGTTAGCAAAACCTTGACAACTTTTACGCACATTTTATCTCCAACTGAGGTGACTCACGATATTTCGGTGGATTCATCCACAAGGTTTTGAAATATGCGATTATTTTCTGAGACTAAGCATGTCTGGTGACAGTACGAGCCTTTGGCGAATAAGCCGCTGCTCCCCTTTAGGTTCCTGTCATTCTAAGCTTGTCAAGCGTAGTATCGGCAACCTCGGCTTGCTGAACGTGTTTTCAAAAAGTTCTGTCCCCATGGTGTTGCGGAGAGTTTCGGCAAGCAGATAAACCGCCTGGAGGAGGCAGGCTTTTCGTAACTTGCACTGGTTTCTGCAGCTGAAGCAATTTTGAAAACATCGTGAACCCACCAAATGGACCAAGAACCACCTCATGTACAAGAAAAGGTAGCTGTGATACCGTACGTTGGTCGCATGTCCCATTACTTAAAGAAGATTGCTAAACGAGCAGATGTAAAGGTGATCTCTGCACATTTGAAAATCTCTAAACTTTGCAAAATGACAATCCTTGCCTCCGAAAAAAGCGAGCTTGCACCATAAACCACGAAAGTAAATATGTGGATTGCCAAGTTGGTGTGGTCTACGAAATCCCCTTGCCATGTAGCAAATAGTACGTCGGCCAAACTGAGCAGTTCTTAAACGACAAGCTCAGACAGCATTGCAACAATGTTAGGAATGGCAGAGAGGGTCACCTGGCAATACATTGCAGATATTGCTGATGTGTACCGGATTTTCGCGCTTTCTCCGTGATTGGCAAGAGTGGCGACAAGTGGAACAGATTAATCAATGAGGCAAAAAAGATTATGAAGCTGGTGATCGCTTCGTGAGTGTGGCCTCCGTATCAATCTCAAAAGAGTTGCAGTATTTGTATGCGACTGCGCAGAAATGACACATGACAACACTGTCTGCATGAATAGCACCCGTTTTTTCTTAAAATGAAACAATGTTGGAAGTGGCGCCCTGTGTGTGTGTGTGTGTGTGTCCCTGTCTTCGGCCGTCGTCTTCTTTGCGACTTCTATTTCAAATCATGAAGACCAACACGTCCAAGCTGTTCACTCTCGCCTGACACTCGTACGCTGCAGACGTAGCCTCTGTACCAATGCAGCCACGGGCGATAGCGTCCCTCTCCGTGGGGCAACGTCTGTGGTGTCTCAGAGGGACCGTGCAGGCCTTGAGTCTAGTCTAGGTGGCGTTGGCACTGCATCACAAATGACCGTGTTTTTTGCCGCTAGGGATACCGGGCAGACAGCACGTTTGAAACACCAGCGCTTGCTTGCCCCTGAACGCGAGCGTTGCTAAAGGACATGCGAATGACTGACTTCTCCGCACTTCCTACACTTTCCATGTTCAGTGCAACTGCATCCATTTTCGTCTTTCTCTAAGACATGTACTGATTTTCGCAGGAATACGATGGACCCACGTTATGGCATCAATTACAAAAAAAATAAAAATTCTAGCCACTATGCACATTTCTCGCGTTTGGAAAATCGCGTTTCAATCACAGTTGTCCCATTTTCTTGGCGTCATCCGCAATTCCCATCATAGTTTTATACCTCGACAATTTTGTACCTCCATAAAACAGCAACATTAGCTCATTTTGCGCAGATAGGTTAATGAGTCGATAAATAGAACGATGAGTGGTTAGGGTGGGATCTGGTATCTGTGCTCGCTTTATAAATGAGCCATGAACCGTGAGCCATTATACACCGCTTGTTGGTCTTCCTAATGCTGTAACAATCTAAATATTTTCGCCTTAGGAAAAATCTGAAAATTCCTAGCTGTGCTCCTTCGCTTTTGTACATCCTGCAACTTCATCATCAAGAGTCCTCGAAATGGTTTTATTGATATTTACGTGAAACATTGCTAAGCTATGCACACAAAGGTTTGCAACTTGGACTATAGATCAGGAAATATTGACGCGTGAAGTCGCGTGCTTCAGCGTTTACGATTTATAGGCTTTTCTTTCACAACCCAATGCTAGCTTTATGCACCATGGACTCACAAAAACTTCTTTTTCCCTCAGGTCCCGGTGCAGTCCTCGCCTATCTTCTGACAACGTTTGCTCAAGACACAGACCCGAGGCTGCTTTTCTTATTTTTTCCACCGTTCCAACTGCCAGCGGCATGTGTGGATGCCGTAAATTTTAAGACGGAAATTTCAGTATGCCAGTACATAAGAAAAAGTAATTACAGAGGGGGGTAATACCGGGAGTTTCTGCAAGAATGCCAAGAAAGTGAGCTCTGTAATAAAATTTTGCTGCAATGGTACGTATATTTTTGTTTATATTTTAGAAAGCTACATATTCTAGAAAAAAATAGGAATGGGTATACGAAACATTTTTATCACAACGCTTATGTGATATTGAATTTTAATGCTACTTGTACTTTACACTATAATTCAGGATTGGACAGAACGGAATGATTCATTCAGACATTGAGGCCATGGTACGCTTAAAGGACGGTTATTGTTCTATTTATCTCTTCTGTATCATTTATAATGTAAATCTGAAGGTCGAGGGTTCAGATCCCACCTACGCAGCGGGTGACCTTTGGTCCATTTCAATTCCTCGCAATTTACGTCACAATAAGTACAAACAAGTTAAGCACAACACCTACGTCCCCTATGCTTTTCACGGGCTAATTGAGAGGTCGATTAATTTGTTTGTGTCTAACATACAACCTAGCCCCTCGAAATGAACTTGCGCAGCTCGCACTAAATAGCGCAATGCTGGAACACAGCAGAGTTGCTCGGCACCCTGCTGGTGTTGGCTTGGCTAAGCTTTTACACTATCAGCTGTCTCTTTCGCACACCTTGCCATTCACTCCGCGATGTTTGATTTGCGCCCTCTCGCGTGTGACGTCATCGCTAGGACTCGTGTGCGTTCACTACGTGAAGAATCTTCGGCGCTGCCGACAGGCCTGTCCTTCTCCAGTTATTGAAACATTAAGGGCATGTTCATGAAACCAATTTGCATTGAGTGGTCAAGCAAAGTGCTACGCCAAACCGAGCGGAGTTGGGGTCAAGAGCGCGTTCAGTGTTAATGTCAATTGCTGCTGGTGCCGTCTGCAAGTCATCAATCTCTACGTCTGCATGTATGGCAAGGGCTTCTTGTCTTGACTGTTTTGTGGCCTTGACACACTCATATTGAGTTGCCGGCCCGCATTCGATCACTGACTGTAACGTTTAGACTCCGGCTTCCATGTTTGCGTTCTAGTACAATGTTTATATACAGCGAACTGCGCGCATTCTGTTGCCAAACCTGCACCATCAGTTAATTCCATTGTTTGGAGGTTTAAGCATAGGACGAACGACGCGTGATGTCATTCAAATAAATGAAGTCATCGTTACAGGCAACAAGATTTAATTACATCAAAGTTTCAAGTAGCTTCTGTTTATGCGCGTCGTAAGTATTTAAATTTATACAACACTGTTAATGTTTGGAGGACGAATAAAATGGGGATGCACGATGGCGTTACAAAACATTCAGAGGATTTATCGCATTCCCTTATGCACCACATTTTAATCCCTGCGTTGATAAATGGAGGTTTTAATGCGATAGCATTACATAGCTCGTTTCTCGGACATTCCCTTGTTGGCGCCAAGTGTCCTTGACGTTGGTTGTGAGCGAAAAATCATCATTTTTTGCGTGAACCAAGTCTAGAAAGACGCAAATATACTGAATAATGAAACTTTTCAGTTCGAGTGAAATTCGAACTCATGCCGTCTGCGTGGCAAGCAGGTGTTCTGCCACAGAGCCATTCTATTGCTTGAATATACTTCGGGAAAAGAAAAGACTATTTGGACGTGGTGTAGTCGAAGGAGCCTCCTTAATGCGTGTAATATTGCATGGCAGAAGCGTGGAATCGAGCTATCTGCCAAAACATGTGAACTGCGCAAAAAGTGAGTGTTTTAAAGGCCCCCCCAATTACAAAGCGCTCAGACAACTTCAGTCATCATCAACAGCAAAAGCATTAACAAAGTGAACAGCTGCGTAGGTTCGCGTGCTGCCTTACCGACGCGTAGTGGGCCCTTCGCTGATTCTCAAAAGGAAGAATTGTGGCGTAGTGGGCACCTCGCGACTGTACCTGCAGTAGACATTCTAGGAGAATTTTCAATTGTGACTGTTACGCTCTCAAACATTAGCTTCCTTGCAGCACTCTAGAATCATCCACCAAGAACCAAAGTGAGGCAACCAATTGCAAAGGAGATGCGCATGGCGCCTGATTACTTTATCCCGTTATACTCTTGCAGGCGAAGCTCAAACGCCATCCAAGTTTTTTGTTGTTTTCAGGGCGAAAGCCTTTAATGTCTCAAGCTCACGTCCATCCGTCCATCCGTCCGTCCCCGTTTGTCCGTCCGTCCGTTCGTCTGTGTCCGTCCGTCCGTGTCCATCCGTCCATGTCCTTCCGTCCGTCTATCCGTCCGTCCGTTCTTCCGTCCGTCCTTCCGTCCAACCATCCGTCGGTACGTCCGTGTCCGTAGAATCGTGTCCGTCCGTCCGTCCATCCGTGTGCGTCCGTTCGTCCGTCCGTGTCCGTTCGTCCGTCCGTCCATCCTTCCGTTTGTCCGTCCATATCCATCTGTCCTTGTCCACCCATCCGTCCATCCGCCCGAGCCCTGACACGGTGCCAGGTGGCCGCCTGGGTGCGCAAACGGACGCCCGTCGCGTGGTACTTTACAGCGCTCGCACTTCGCTTGCGTAGCGTCGCTGTGCCCATCGTTTTCAATCATGTAAGGAGGGAGACGCGCGCATCGCATTCCATTCTGACTGACCCCGTCTCAATGGACACAGGCGTTCGCGGAACACGCTTTGGAATTTAAAGTGTCCGTCAATTTAAGCGCTGGAACGCGTCTGGCCTTTGCACGATGCGCAAGGCGCGAGAAAGTACGAACTGATGCGAACGGAAGCAGATTAGTCTCGCGTCTCGCTGCGATTCGAGAAAAAAAAATTTAAAAAGAAAACACGCACACATTCTGTTTGTGTGCCATCCCACATTGAGTGTAAAAGAAAAAGACATGGCTTAGTCAGTCGAATGGCCACAAGTTTTCGCCGAACGCACTTTGGAATGTACAAAGTGTCCTTCAATTTTTTTTACGTGTTCACTGTCCTGTGAAAATACGCCGAGCAGAATGTGTGTAATCATACTAATGCAAATAAATACAAAGCTTCCGCATCAGAAACAGGTAATAATGTCTCTGAAAAAAAAAACAGTGTAAATCACTTTGAATGGTCCAGTCCTAATCGAGCGTTTTGTGATAATTTTACGACATACTATTAAATTTTATTACAGCCAGGGAAAAAGAGCAATAATCGGCCAAAGTAGAAAGAAAGACGGGGGGGAAAAAGAGCTCTCTTTCTCCTCTTCTGGGTCCCTTTTGCCGATTTCACCTACTTTTTTAAAGAAACTGTACTATCGGTGTCAAATGAAACGCGCACAGCGGAGCCCATGGCCCAAGCATTAGCAACGGTATTGTACGCGCCGTCGAGTCATCACCAATGATAGGTAGCATTCCGTGATCGAAAAAGTGGATGTGGTGTACGATCTGTGAATGGTATGAGCGCATCTATTTCTAATCATGAGGCTGCAAACTGCACCCCGCGCACCACGGCTGGCGTTTCATTCGGCGCCGATAGTACGTGTAACAAGTTTTCATATGTAGTGCCAACTCCTCCATTCAACGCTAGTTGTCGCCAGTAACCTACACACTAAACAAAAATACCAGACACGGGAGTAAACTGCTTGTCCTGTAGCGCACTACCTTTTCTGTTTTTTTTTTTACTACGTACCAGTCGAGGTAAAAATTTACTCTAACGCTAACCGAGTTTTTGAGCGTAGAAACAGTAATAATTATATACCTCACCGATGTTTTCAGCGAGTATAGTGGGAGTATTTTTTAATGCAGTTACAATGTTTTTATGGTGATTACGGCTGTGATCGGGCCATGAGCCAACAAATTCATAAAACATCAAATGGCGCGGAATTGATGACATATACAGAACACACACACGCACGCACGCACGCACACACACACACAACTAATGCAGAATAAAAAAAATTACACCATCCCCCGCTAAAGGGAACCATGATTAGATGCGAAGCAGCGGGCGCTAACACTTGCAGTGGCAGCGGCGTTGACGCTGGCGCTCATCGCGGCGTTGCGCAGGAGAAAAACCTGGGGCGGCGCAAAGCTCGCAGTGATGGACCGGTTCTTCTTACCGGAACATGCCAATCGCTGCTAATGGGCAATGAGATACAGAAGACTCCGTCTGGACACAGAGACCCGCAGTCCGCTTTTAGTTAAAGCGCACGCTGCGCATTTGTATTGTTCAACAACGCAAAGTAGAAATCTCCCACCGGCACTAACTTGCAGTTCAGGATCCAGTGCCTATGTAGACGGGGTGGCCGGTGAACGGTTTCGCAGCGCGAGCAGTCGGTTTTTTCAATCAAGAAACTCGCTCGCAGACGCTGCCTGCGTCGGCGTTGCGAGGCGAGAGAGTGGGAGGGTAGGAGAGGAGAGAGAGGGCGAGGGGACACGCATGCGCGATGTTTGTGTAAACGCCGCGGGAGGCACGCTTAGAGGAGAGAGAGAGAGGGGGGAGCGTAGGAGAGGAGAGACGGGGAGGGGACGCGCATGCACAGTGGGTGTGTGGACGCCGCGGGAAAGGATGCCTAGAGGAGAGAGAGAGGAGGGAGCATAGGAGAGGAGACGTGTGGAGAGGGTTGCGCATGCACAGTAAGGGTGGTCACGCCGCACACCGGATTGAACTCCGCCTTAAGATGCTTCGCATACACCGTGTTCGCATCTAACATCACCTGAACGGACCGCTCGCGTTACTCATTTGAACTGAGCGCATTATGGTAATAAAGAAACGGCCGGGCAGATCGACACAAGAGGACAGAGCGCTATGTCCTGTCTGCTCGGCCGTTTCTTCTTTACCATAATGCGCTATACCAGTTCAAATACGACGAACCAACTCGCCCAATCTTCAACACTCGCGTTACTCAACCGTACTTCGACCACCCGGTATATATCGGCACCGCATTTTGACCTGCCATGTAGTGCCGGTGGGAGAGCTACGTCTTTTAGAGTCGTTGAACATTAAAGGTTTATAGCGCAAGCGTAAATTTAAGGTGCGTTGCAATGCACCTTGAGTCACACCGACCTTTTAGTATAAAGCCTCCCGATCTTACCTTTTTGATTATCCATTTATTAGCTGGCACTCCGGCCTGTTGGCCCACCCGCGTTAGCAGTGCTGATGCACAACTCCACAAAATATACCCAAGCACACACAAACCATGGTTGCTCAATAATTTTCACTGAGCGGCAGTACACAAACACAGTAGCAGCACACATTCAGAACGCCGGCGAAGAAGAGCGGTGCCGCGCCTGTACCGGCTTCAGACCAACGGCGTCGCCACTCCTTTTCGAGGAGCACGGCTATGCGATGAAAGACAGCTGGTGATCACAGAATGCATCTCCTGAGCAATTTTCGTTGTCTACATTTTATACATAAATGAAAAATACGTCTCCACTATTTGCGGCGTCTTACGGAGCGATGTACTCATAACGAACGAGACCGCTCACCGTCAGGGTTTTCGGTTTTCACGGTGCTCACCGGCGGCCGCAGGCTGGTTCCGTATGCCTCGTGTCGGCGCCCACCTTCGATCTGGATGTTTGACAACGGTTGGCGCATGCAGCGGACAATTCCGACTGTACTTTACTCCAACAGACATTGCTTTCTGGGACACAAAATCTATGCGACGCTTGTTTCACCGGCTCCAGCGACGCACTCACTCTGGCCGCTGGCCGGCTTGGTGCCGACGACGTAGCGAAGCCTTTTTCTTAGCGCTTCGAAGTTGTAACCGGTCACTCTTCAGGAAGCAACTACAGACAATCACACCAGCTTGATTTTGTTACCGCTGGCAGTGTTCTTCGTAGCTCTCCGCGATTCAGCTCGGAAGGGAAGTATCCGCGACATCCAGGTTCGGAGGCTCGCGCTCGTAGGCGCACGGCCGCTCGATGATAGAAGAAACACGTGAAATCGAGTTGAACTCGCCATTAGCGCAACGAGACACATACAGCGCAAGCTTCTTACACTCGCCTGTCTCCAGGGCCACTAAACAGCATACGCCAACGATTTGCGAAAATCTGCGAGACAGCTTTCCAGCAGGTTTTTTTTTTCTTTTTGTCGAGCACGCCCTTTTGTTCAGAGATTCCTTCTCTCGCTCGTTTTGCTTCAACAGCACCCAGTTCCAGTGAAAGTACATGGACTGGGGGTGAACCACGAAACGCGACAATGCCATACCAATCTCTGGAAAAAAAAAAAGAAAAAAAAATGCATTTGTGGGGTTTGCATAGCTTCACTGAAACTGAGGGCGTCACTCGGTGGGGGACAAAAGCCACCGAAGCAGGGGGGCTTGCAGTCGCGTGGTAATAAACTCTCAAACGATGGTTAAAAATCACGTGATAGGAAACCTCCCACGTAGTAAAACTGGATTGTGACATCCTTTTACTACGTCCCTGAGAGGTGGTGGTAAAACTATGTGATGTACCGCCTTTTACTCCAACAGGAGATAGTAATTTTAAACACAAGGTAGTTTTCAGAGGTAATGAGCCGCAAAAACCCCAACCTTGGATACTTTTTGCTTATAGTGTACTAGTTGGTGAACTTGTCGCTTTTATTTTGTCGGCGAACATTTTGTAAACACATGTCCACATGACTACAATTGTGAGCTAAATGTGAATTTTCGGCCAACTCAAGTACTGTTTATATAACGCCATGTTTTGCGAATAAGCCATAAAATTTGTCGCACTTCGTTACCAAGGCGGTACCAAGGCCGGTTAATTATAATGACCATGTTCTATCTACGGCACACAGTAAAGCTCGATCATCAAAGCTCTGCAGCAAGAAAAAAAATATACTATTTTGTTCGTCACTCATAGCGAGGGCCTCGCCTCGGCAGATTTAATGACCTAGGTTAGCATGCGAGCGTGTATTCGTCAGCTGTCGCCTCGTGCATACGCCATGTGCCATGTGATGACCTCTGGAATACAAGAAATTCACACCAGGCTAATGAACGGCACTGGCAAAAAACTCCCAAGGATGGCATGCACAAAAATGCAAAACGAATTGGGCGGGGAAGCGCCTTCCGTCGAAGCTCAAGTGGTGGAACATCGGACGCGTTATTTGAAGGCTTTGGGTACAAATCCCACGATGGAAATGTTCATTCGTCGACTTTTTTTTCAATTTACGTCACAACTGGCACACACCAGTAAAACGCAGCAATTTACTTCCGCTATCATTCCCACACTGTAAAGCAGTTTGCACCCTTAAGGGGGCTTCAAGCAAGCAAAACATCATTTTTCCTTCAGAAATTACGGTGTAAGAGTGTTTTTCCTCCTCAAATAGCTTTTAAGGGGTGCTGCTCTGTCACACTTTAGGAGTTAAGGAGAGAAGTGTAAATTTAAGGGCTCGATTGCTTTTGTTAAACACAGTATTGATGCGAACTATCAGACAATGATGCCAAAGGTAAGTATAGGAGATGTTATTAGAAGTAATTGTAATGTAAATGTGAAAAAATAAAAGTGGACGAAAAGGTAACTTGCCACCGGCAGGGACCGAATCTGCGACTACTTAGTTTGGCATCATTGTGTGTTAGTTGACATTGATATTGTGTTTAACAAAAAGCAAACGAGCCCTTAAATTTACACTTCTTTCCTTCATTCCAGCAAGATGGCAAGTTGGGCCAGTTGGTTTACGTTCATATTTGATGACTTTCTCGAAGCGCACCGAGACACACACAAGTCCTGTCTGCTACTACTTGTGTGTGTCTCGGTGCGCTTCGACAAAGTTTTCCTTCATTCATAGCGAGGGTCTCGTTCTGGCAGACTTGATGCCTTCAGGTGGTATGCGAGGCATTATTAGTCAGCTGCCAGCTCGTATTAAGATCACGTGCAACGTGACGCTAAACAGGAAAAAAAGAGTGTTCAACACTCGCCGTAATGGCAACAGGTGGCGCTGACTGACGCTCCCACGTTTAAATGCACATATACACCCTATAAAGTGGACGGGGGGATCACCGCCCCCCGTAGCTCAGAGGTAGAGCATCTGACGCGTTATTCGAAGGTCGCAGGTTCGGTCCCTGCCGGTGGCAAGTTATCTTTTCGTCCACTGTTATTTCTTCACATTTACATTGCAATCACTTCTAATAACTTCCCCTATACTTTCTTTGGCATCATCGTCTGTTAGTCCGCATTAATATTGTGTTTAACTTTGGGAGTTAAGGGCGTTATGGTTTAATGAAACACCCATATCAATGCGTTCCAGCTAATAACTGGGACTCGATGATTAAAAAGACGTACCTTAGGCGAGGTTAGGTTAAAATGTATGTTTCGTTTAGGGCTGTCTACAGGCATATGATACATTTATGCCTATTCTCTTAAGGTTTATTGTTCATTTATACGGGATAGGCTACGTCCTTACCGCCTCTGAACGGCCGCTAAACTACTATGGGTATATACAGGGTGTTTCAAGAAATGTGTCCACTATTTTTAAAAAATCAAGAAAATGGGGTATTTGCTCGCTGTCTTCACAGTTACTTTTTCTATAGCGTCAGGCATCTTAAGATGGTTGAAGACATGACTTGGGAAAGTAATTAAGAAAGTTAAATTAATTAACTTTTTTCATTAGCGGAGTTAGGTGGTTAAGTCCATTGGAAGAATTGAAGTCCTTCATGCGAAGAACCCATTTCAGCTTTGAGATTTCGAAAAAGCGGCCTCTATTAATTATTGTGGCGTAATGAAGTTCAGGCAAATTAAGCGGCCAAACCGAAACCGAAACGCGGAAGAGCGCAACTGCCACATTCGTCTGAGACGTCCACAATGAGTGAACGTCATTATATCAACCATCAATTGACTTCTTGGTGTGAGTGTGTGGGCTGCGCTTGCAGTAGTATCGCGCATGACGCACATACGTTAACGAACGGGGAAGAACTGCACCTCTGTAACCGCTGTCTTGAACAGTGACGTCATTCCAGTCGTCTGCTTGTTGCGCTCATCGGTGCTTGGGTTTCGGTTTGGCCGGTTGAATTTGCCTGAA
>JALIZH010023591.1:0-10265 GCA_030522465.1 Rhipicephalus appendiculatus | reverse complement strand
GTCCTGTGAAAGGACTTGACGAGAAGCGCGTGCACGGACCGGCTATAAAAGGCCCGCGCTCTCTGGCCTTCGGGCGCCCCTCTCGTCTCTTGTGGGCTCTTGTAATGTGAAGGTCAGCACCCTTTGTATCTCTCCCTGTAATTATGTAAAATAAAACGAGTGTTGTGCTTGTGCACAAGAAGCCTCGCAAGTCCTTCTTCGCCGGAGCCTGGGAGGCAGCCTGTACCCACTCCTCGGCCACATCACTCGGGGCTTTGTCCGTCCCTCCATCCCGCGTCCCGCGTCCGGTCACTTTCATGAAGTAGGGAAGCACCGACTATGCGAACCAGAACACTGTAGTACAATAAGGCCGTCCAACCACCACCACAGTAACCAGAGTCACGGCCGAGAGCACAGAGTGGCTGCTTAGCAATGGCGAGGCAGGTGGTTGATGCAAGCAAATAATAAAACGCACTACCGGTGGTGTCTGTCGTTCAGGTTGACTTCATTCCTTGATATTGCTTGCATGTTCTTGCGGGGGCTTTGTCCGTCCCTCCTTCCCGCGTCCCACACACCCACAGCGCATGCGCGTTCCATCTTCCTGTATCTCATGTCCTACGGCCCCACCCTTTCTCTCCTCTAGGAATCCTCTACTCTACGGAGCGGTGCCCGCGCCCAGCGTCCTACACCCCCCACAGTGCATGCGCGTACCCTCCACCTCTCTTTCCTATCCTACGCTCCCCCCCTTTTTCTCCTCAAGGCATCCTCTACTCTGCGAAGCGGCGCCCACGTCCCACATCCCCACAGCACACGCGCGTCCCCTCTCACTATCTCTCTCCTCTCCTACGCTGTCCCCCCTTTCTCTCCACTAGGAATCCTGTACGCCTACGAAGCGGCGCGCACGATAGGTGGTGCGACAGCTGCATACTCCGCTGCGGGCGCCACGGTAGCTTTGCGGTATGAAAATGATGGTGCGCGCGCGCCTCATTCTCTCTCCTGTGCAGCGCCGTGATGAGCGCCCGGGCCGCTGCCACGAAACGGGAGCAGCGACGTTTCTCGCGCTCAAGCTAACCATCTCTCCGCTGCTTCGCATCCACGCATGGTTCCCTTTAGCTGGAGATGAGGAAGTTTTTTTGAGGCGAAGCTCCTCTAGCCGGGGCTTTGTCTGCCGTTGGCGTAGCCCGATGACGATGACGCTGCCATCACGGCACAGCACATGCAAGGTAACGATTATACACCATGACGATGACGATGACGGTGATTACGATGAAAAAGATGCGAAGCATCTTACGAACGAGGCCCGTCCCTCCATCGCAATATTGTCCGCCGTAGCCAGATGACGATGATGCTGCCATTGCGGCACAGCACATGCAAGGTAACCATTATACACCCGTCTGTCCACAGCACATGAAAGGTATGCAAGGTACGCAGTATACGCCCACCGTAACCGGACTGCTGTCTGGTTAACCTCCCTGCCTTCTGCCTTTGGTATTCCCTTCCTTCCTTCATGGAGTAGGGAAGCACCCATTATGCGAACCAGAACCATGTAGTATAATAAGGTCGTCAACCACCACCACAGTCACAAGAGTCATGGACGAGAGCACGAGTGGCTGCTTAGCAATAGCTAGGCAGGTGGTGGATGCAAGAAAAGAATAACACGACGAATGACGAGCGCACGACGAAGGTCGAGCAGTACGAGTTGCTCCGGGAGATCATCCACAGGCAGATCACTCTCGCGGCACCTCCGCTGCGCGTTTTCCTTACGGGGACCATCCGCGTTTGGCAAGACGTTCGTTCTACGCTTGGTGATGGACGTTTACAACCGATACAACATTGCAGGTGCCTACACCCCGTTCATCATCTGTGCGAGCACGGGAAAGGCGGCGGTGACATTAGGAGGAACCACCGTGCATTCGGCTGTCAAGCTCTTCCGCAGCAAGACCAGGGACGCCGGGTTAAGCGACAGCGAGCTGAACACCTTCCGCGTGACCTTTCGTCGCGTCAAGTGTATCATCGCGGACGAAGTCAGCGTGCTGTCCGCCGACAACCTCGACGCCATCGACTGCCGTCTCCGCAAGATTACTCAACAGATCAACGACCCCTTCGGAGGCCTAGCCGTGATCATGAGCGCCGACTTGCGGCAGTTGCCGCCCCTCAGGCAGAAGGAGGTGAACAAGAGTTGCAGGGAAGAAGGCAGTGGATTCTTCGGCCTCACCATGAAGTGGCAGTACCTGGATTACTTCCCGCTAGTCCAGGTCGTGCGCCAAGCCAGCGCTTCCTTCGCTGCTCTGCTTAAAAAGATCGAAGACGGCAAACCGCTGGACGAAGAAGAGGTCCAGCTGCTGGAGAGCCGATTCGTAACCGCCGAAGAAGCCTTGTGTCGCGCACTTTCGGCCATTCGCATCTTCTACTCGAAAGACGAGGTGAACAAGTTGAACGCGTTCGTTGCCTTTCCGCAAGAAGGAGACGAAGAAGTCGTTCGACCTCAAGATACGTACATCGGGATGCCATCTTCCCGATGTGGCTGTGGCTCCAGCTCGACGTTCCCACAACAGGAAAGCTCGCTCGTCTCCGCTCTCGTCAGGCGGTAGCCGAGGCCGAGCGAAACGGCTACGACGTCGATCCATCATGGATACCCATCGAACCTCGCGCGGTCACCCCATCGACCGCAATGCGGGCGTTGCTTGTAGACGGCGAGAGTTCCCCCTCGGTCGTCTACGAATGCAGTAAGACGCACCCCCAGAAATTAGTGTATGTGGCACTCAGCCGATGCACCAACCCACACAACCTATATCTGACCACTCGACTAAGTTCACGCTGGCCCTGGTCAACGTTCGCTCCCTCAACACTCCTTCACAGAAACTTGGAATACCGCTAGTCTACGACGCGGATCTTCTTCACCGATGAAGCGGAGCGTCCTGCGGGAGGTGTCGGCATCTACGTCAAGCGTCCTGAAGCGGCCGAGGACCTCCAACTACCCCTAACCAACCAGAGCCACAACGGGGAACACGCTGCCGTTAGGCTCTCCAACGGAATCGTCGTGATGGCCGTTTACCTCGCGCCGAACCTGTCCAAGAAAGACGTCATCACGTACATCGACAATGCAATGCATCGGTACACAACCGAATTAAACATCATTTCTGACGACCATTGCCTTCGCCAACTTTCCAAATGTCATAATTCAAGATCCCCTCGCCACGTACTTAACTTACCACAAAGCTGTAATTTTCAAAGCCGAACGGGTCCCAGAGCTCATTGGGAACAACAACCCTTTGTGATCAGTAACGTAGAACAATTGTATATAATTCTGCAATATAATTGCATCGATGTGTAAATTTATAAACATTGCCTATATAAGTGTATATACAACCCTATAACAACGTCTCACGTCTTTATATGATGTGTGAGGCTAACGTTTCACGGTTTTACTGATAAGCCTTTTAGCTTCGCCCTTGCACTGATGGCCGATCACGTATAGCTGCGCATTTCAAGGAGTACGGATGCACTCCTCAATTCAGAAAAACTAACATCATCGCCAGGAATCATGACTAGACTACTCGCGAGATAATAGAAGCTTTGCACATGCATAATATCGAGAATTTCGTGTATCAGCGTTCTCTCTGTCGCCTTGTTGCAAAAAATAAATTTTGTATTTGAAGGGTAGATTAATACCTTTTGTTTCCGGTGTTGCGTTTTTTACGCTCTGCGTGACCACGTCTCGGTATAAAACTGTGTGTGGAAGTAAATGAAGATTAGTTCAGCGCGCGGTGTTCGTCTTGGTGTCTTCTTCGTCACTGTTTTGTGCCCTTTTGTTGTGCCCTTTCATAATCATGAACTTATATCATAGCCGCCGCATAATTTATAACTTGTTTTGGGCGATTCACAGTATATACACGTTCTCCAAAACGTATTTTTCTCCCATGTTTTTCCCTTAATTTTTCCTGCTCTCTTCTGGATCGAAATATTACCTTAATTTTGATGTCACACAAGTGTCAGCCAGACTTGTGCAAGGTGTGCGCGTGATCATTAGAAGAAGAGGAAACCAAACGAATCTGGGCACGTTCAAGCAGCAGGCAAGCAAGCTCTCCCGTTCCAGCCTCTGGTTTTCAAGAGACTCCAAAGGAGTAAGTCATTACTAGTTGTTATTCTTTAAGGACGACTCGGGCCAAGCGTAGCTTAGAGTAAAAGTCCGATCGCAATTCCCGTTTAATTGGATGAAGCACTTAAGCAGTGGCACGAGGGTTGAGGCACAATTCTTTTCCCCGAAGAGGAATACACACCAAGATACCGATCGTGGGATTTCTTCACTTAACTGCATTATGGATATGCTAGCTTTAAAGCGCTCAAATTTCCCCCCACGAATTGCTTCGGTGCCGTCTAAGACGTTTAACTGTCTTGACCCGTCGTCTCGTGCAGTGCTGACTGGTTTTCGTCTTTGTCCGGCGGGGTAGATTAGCGGCTCAGGTAGATCAGCAGCTCAGATTAGGGGCGCTACTGAGCTCGGGGAGCGGGGGGTTCGATTCCCGTTCACGGCGGCCACACTTCGATGGTGGCAAAACGCCAAAAGCCCGTGTAGGTAGAAATAGGAACGCATTGATAATGTCGAAGCTGCCAGAAATAACCCGGCTTCTTTGGTAATGATATTCCTGCTCTGCAAGGAAATTTCCGAAATTTATTTTTCATTTAGCCTATTGATTTCTGAGGAAAACAATTTGCCTCATTTTTTGTTGAACAGACATCCGTACTTGTTTATGCTGAATTGCATGCGTGCACATCACTTGAAAAAATACCAATGTACGAGTAGAAAAGAGTATACCGATATTCGAGCCACATATAATCGCTAAATAGATTTCGTTCACATAAAAAAAAATGAGTCTGGGGAATGTTAGCTGGAGCCTTGCACAGTTTTTGTTAACTGGCTCATAACGATTTACAGACGTCTTCTGACGCATAACTCTGCCGCAGTGGACATTCCCTACTTTTCCGTTGCTGCATCTACGCACGTTAGTCATTTTAACTTGTGTGTGGTTCGTGTTGGAAGAAACAATGCATACATGTCAGTATTTTGAACATATTCGCATGGCGAAAATGAAAGACCCGTACTCACAAAACTATTTTATGCTGTACAATTATTGCGATCGAATTTTCAGGCAGTTGTACCCCGCTGGTAATGTTGTAATTGAAGAGGTTCCGTGAATCGCGAAGAAATGATTAAGCAGAAACATTGCTAATTAGGGATAAGCCTTGTTTTTTTCACTATCAACGCCGAAAGGCTAACTGAATGCTAACTACGCGAACGAACTACGATGTTTTGAGAAGAAAACATTTACACGTACTTTTCAGGAATATAATTGTCAATATTCATGCCTCATGGTCTTAAACGACACGAATTGTTTTTAAATTGCCGCATACTGTTCATCGTGGTGCTATATAGATTAATGAGTCCGTGACATTTCACTCTTAGAAGGTGGCTGAACAGCGGAGCTGACGGGCGCAATTCATTTTGGGAGTTGTCAAAGAAGTGCCTAATCACACAGTTTTCTTGCAAATCGTTTTCATAGTTGTCGAAGAAATGCCTAATCGTAGAGTTTTATTTAGATTGGGTCCGTTCCATGAACGCTCTCTTGGATCGGCGCCGGCGTCTTACCTTTGGCGTTCGTCAGCATTCTGAGCAGCACCTTCAAAGGAGGCGAAACGAATTTATGGAATGCAATTTTTGGAAACCGGGAAGTTTTCTTATGTGTACTGCTATTCATGCCGCCTTTACACAGGGTGATTCTTTTAGAACTTACCTATTTCATAGGGCTGCAGTTTTGTTACAAAATATCGGATTTTTACACGCTTTGAGGTAGAACGTTCAGGAATGGACGAAAATTTACTGGCCTGTCCCGTTTTTTGATGTGAAATGCCAAGAAACAAGAATAACTATGACATAACCAAAAACCACGCCAAATGTTATTCAGGGAGGGATGGCTTCCACCTATAAAACCTTAGAAACTCTGATTCTAATGAGGCATGCCAAACGTGACTAGTAAAGGTTTTTAAATGCCATTCACGTTTTTGATCACTCATCCTACAGCAGATGTTGAAATGACCTCCCGAAGCGTCAAATTGTTCTGACTTCAACGGTACGCAGTCTCTCATTGTAATGAATTTCGTGGAATGTCGCAGTTTCTGTAATTTCTTGTTTATTCTTTTTTTCTACACTGCACACCCAAAAACACAGCTGGCCATTAAATTTTCGTCTTTCCTGAATCTGCCTGTCTGCAGACCGCATTAAAATTGGATAATTTATAACACGAGTAGAGCCCACTGAAATAGGTGAGTTCTAAACCGAATCACCCGGTAAGTTGTCCTGAATAAGGGGAACAATGGAGAAACATGTTGACGAAAAAAAAGACAAGTCGATATCAAGCCAACAAAGCAGTAGGCAAGATAGCCCTCTCAGGGTTTAAGCCACTACAAATAAATTTGTCTTGCAATCGAAAAAGTTGCGACTCATTTTGCCCATAAATCAAGTTCCGAGTTAGCGGTTGTGTGTTGTCAAGTGGTCGTATGTTTGCGATGTTACATCAAAATGAACCACTCGTGTTACGTCACAATCACTCGGTCGCAAAGTGGTATTGTTACCTCCGTCACCACGCATTTGTCTTTCGGTAGTGTCGCTTACACATGTGACAGTTATCCGCTTGCCCCAAAGAAGTCACAGTAACATGTGCTGTCGCCATAAAAAAACTTATTGTGCGAAGAGAATCCGCCGATTTAGCAAAGCGCCGTTTTAAAGTAGTTGTCCCGCACTTAAGTGTTGCGAGAGCGCTCATTAATTCATAGCCTATACACCGCCTGTACGGTGTGTCAAAAATATTATCACAGGAAGCGGGAAAGAAAGTGAGTGTTTTCCTGTCTGTCACTAGTTACCATACAATGCCGATAAGGACGGTACAGAGAGCAGACAGAACTGGCTCTTGAGATTGTCTCGTGAGCCGCTGCACTTTTCAGCAGTCTTTTTGTGGCGCTTTTATGTAAAGGACCGAGACAGTACCCTAGTGTAGTCTGTGTAGCCATGTCGCAATATATTGCTCTTTTTTTTCAGAAATGGCTGACCAATCTGAAATGTCCTCCATGTCGTCGGTAGAGTCATCTGAGATGTCAGGCATGTCAAGCATGTCAAGCGTATCAGGTATGTTGGGTGTAGTACATTTTCTCGCCCTCACAGCGTGTACCGTGTGCCGGGAACGGACACAAAATCTCCCAATGTCGCCGGCGTCATGTTTTAGGTTTAATTGCTGTTGCAGGAAAGATATAAGTAATGGCTTATGATGTATCAAGAAAGCGGGTGTTCTGTGACGCACGGAGACACTGGGCCCGTACTGTAACCGTAGCCGCAATATCACAGATATGCTCATTGTGCCTATAAGGAAGAATTATTCGTTGCACATTTTAATGTTATGCCGATTACTCTGCACAATTTCAGAATCGAACAAAAGTGTTATAAAGGTAAAATAGAACGTTAAAGCAGACTCCAGTACCCCAACTGAAGGTATAGTAGAACTGCGATAAAGAGTTCATCGGGCTCAAAACATTCTTTGAACAGCGGATCTGTTCTGGGTATGGCCTCTTGACATATGAGCGTCCGCGTCGCATTTTACGCTCCTGTTCCCAGATACACCCATAGATGGCGTAACTGCCTCGATCGCGTACGAAGCGGTAGCCGCACAATGAAACATGGGAAAACCGCTGTGACTCGAGCGTGAATAGAGCCTAAAGTCAGTCATGCAAGGGCGGGTGTGCCAGGTTCTGCCGCACGTCCTTTACCGTGCATCTCTGCTGTACAAGTAACGTAATCAGACATCCGCACGAAATCACTAAACATTACGAAAAATCAGTTAAAATCACAAGTGAAGCACAAGAGAACCGTATTTCCGTTGTTTCTTCAGATTCCACGCTGGGCGCAACTGCGGTAATATTTGTCAAATGAAACAACTTGAGGCCTGAGGAATTTACTGCAACAATCAGAAAATTTCGTATCATTTACTATGAAAGGAAAATAAAGACAGATGTCTTCCTACTGGCCGATGGTTGTTTCTTGAATACATAATTGAGAAATACGTTCAAGATATAATGAGACGCTCCCATTACTGTGGCCATCATAAGCTAAACTTTCACGTATATACACAGAAATGGTCTAACAGTAAAGCCGTGAACTGGGACGCATGAATTCGCCACAGTAAATATGCAGCCCTACAGCAAATGCTCTTCGTCAAACGTTGAGCTGAAGCAATACGCTGCGTTAAAAAAAAGAAAAAAAAAACAAAAAAAACTTGGATGAAGAGTCTTTATATTGTAATAATTTTACCCTGCGAGGCAGATTTATGTCAAATATGGTTATCTTTAAGATGCACAATGGATAATGCTAGTACACCGCACAGTTTAAGTAGGACCAAAATGGAGACATGTACGTAGAGACGTTCTATTAGGTACAAACTCTATCGTTTTTCATTGGGCTGTACCATTTACCTAGTAGCAACAAGTGGAGTTTTCAGAGTGTACAAGAAATGAATATATTCCTTGACGACAAACAGTATTGTTCAGTATGAATGCACTAAATATACAAAATTTGATGCCAAGGTTCTGGAGACCAAATTTAATGCGAGTGGTACAGTTAGAACAGATGGCTGTATATTCTACAGATAATAATTGCAGTGGAAATGTAACTAATGATCCGGTTGATGTAGAGTCAGCGCCGGCGGCGGCGAGCCTCGCAATGCCGGCCGAAGCGCCTGTTGCTAGTTTTCGGCAAAATAAAGTTATTTGCGTTAATTTATGCGAATTTTCGGACTTGATTTTCGAGTTTGCCGCACGAAACTACTTAACATGACACCATAACCTCGCTTTTTTTTTAAGAAAAAAAGTGCCTCAGTGTCCCTTTTACGAGGACGTTTATATAAAGGTAGTTTCCTGCACTCTACACTGTCGATGTCAAAAATATGCGTGAAAGATAACTTGCGTAATCAGCCGTTCACAGAGCAACCGAATATATCACCGCATGTAAGCTTCACTGTCAATGAATTCAAGTAGAACGGACTGTCTTGTGAGAATCCTAATGACACCAATCCACAATGAAGCCAAGAAAGCTATAGGGGACGTGATTTGTACTCTTTTGAAATGCACAATAGTTATTATGATATAAATGAAAATGGACAAAATTTTCGCTGGCAGGGAACCGAACCTGCAACATTCTAAAGCTTGTTGGTTAGCAGCCAGCTCGAAGAAAAATCGCGTGCTACGTCACGCCAGAAAGCTTAAAAAAGATTATTCTACACTCGCCGTCATGGCGACAAGCGGCGCTGGCTAACAGCCCCATGATTACGTGCACAGAAATGTCCGATGAAATGTACGGGGGCATGATCGCCGCCGTAGCTCAACTGGCACAGCATCGGACCCAGTATCAGAAAAAGTTGCGCGTATGGTCCCTATGGACGACAAGTTTTGTTTATTCCGCTTTAATTTCTTGGAAATTATGTCCTTATTACTGCAATACAGTTCAAAGACTACATATAACGTCCCCTATACATTTCCTTGACGTTATTGTCGGTTGGCTTTCACCAAGATTTTATGTAACAAAGGAAAAAGAACCCTCAAAATTTTCAGTGTGTTATGAGAATGGTACACCAACCCCTGCTGTGCCCCTCACCCCCCTCAATAAAAAAAGAAAAACAAACAAAAAAACGCGTCGATAATTCGCTCAAACAAAATTAGTGCACTGATGTACGAAGCTTAGGTGAAAGAATCTGCGTCACTGCAAGATCAAACAGCCAAAACCCACGTTAGACGACTTAGCTAAATGCGATAACTTTTCTCCATGGCATGAAGCTAAATACGGGGGCAGGTTGGGTGGAGAAATGAAATAGATGATCGTCAGCTCTAAATAGCATCTAGTAGATTAAGACCGGTAAATCGGAAATTGTTGGCGGAGGCTTTTGTTCTGGAGTTAAGGTAAAAATAGGTAGTAAATGATGACTGATTATGTGTAGAGCAACTTATTAGCTGCATACTAGTATCAGTAGATACGGAATTTTAAGACTTCCAGTACTCTTAAAATCGAAAAGGCTGAAGTCAGGGACAAGCAGAGCATATATGTTCACGTTAACCATCGATTAGTCGCAAAATGACGTGGGGCATATGTGGTGCTTTGATATGTTTTGCAATATTTTATTTCCTGGATTGTTGAGCGTCAGTTCTTCGCTCTCTCTTATTTGCTACTACGGAAACTGCACAGTTTTTGG
>JALIZH010023590.1:0-10604 GCA_030522465.1 Rhipicephalus appendiculatus | reverse complement strand
ATTTTTCAAGTATTCCATCTACTGTTTCAGAGGGGTAGCCAATTTCAGAAGTGCAACCCGAAAGTGCAACCCGAAGTGCAACCCGAAGTTAGACGCTGGAAATTTTCGACCCGCTCTTGCTCTCTCTTTGCTTTTCTGTCCCCTTGTGGTACGTTTCCGGATTTCGCATTGTTTGCGCACCCAGTTCTAGTCGTCGGCGTCCTGAGCAGCGTCGAGCATGCGCGTATTCCCGAAGGTCCGGCAAACAAGCGCGATGCTCGCTAGGAGAAATAGCGGTGGAACGCCCACGTACGTCTTCGATGCGCGCGCTCGAGTAGTTCACTTACAGTAAGTTGTGTCACGACGGAAATAGGTAAAATTCACCATTTGTACGGCTCCTGAGGTCAGTAGTGAGTCGGCGTTGTGGCCCGTGTCGCAGCTATGGACGGAGCAGACGGCGTAGCAGACGCCATAGCGGACGCGGCCAGCGTGAAGCGCGCACATAGCGTGCAGACGGCCCGAGGCCGCTCGGGACTTTTTGAATCACGTGACAATGGCGACATGTGACGTAGCTACCTATGAGCCGAGGCAACGTTTTTCGCGCACTTTCTTGAAACATCCTAGTATGTTGTGCTTAACGTAAAATTCTAAGTTGTACATTTGAATAATGTAGTAAACTCTCTCACGATTTCCTGGTACCTATAATCTGTCACCTCTTAAGTCGCAACCATTGCCGCCAAATCAGCCACCTTCTGCACAGACACTCAGCTGTTGCCAGCACCACCACGGCCTCATTTTGCCTCGGCCATTGCTGCCATCACAACCAGCATCACCACTACTGGAGGCGCTACCTCAGCCATTCTCAATGATGCCACCCGTGCCACACCCTGACAGTGGCTCGCATGCTTCCAAAGGAAGCTATCAACCAGGTGTGCACTGTTCAGAAATTTAGCTTTCAATTGTATTGATGACTTGCATGGGTGGCTGAATTGACAAGCCAGCCTATTATACGCTTCTTCAACAGGGATGAAACAACCTGTGGCTGTTCATGCACTGAAGAAAATCAATATAAATTGGAATAGCAATATTGTGCCTTAAGGGGGGCAGGGTAAGCGAAAATTCGAAAAAAAGCAGTTTTTTTTTAAATTTTTGCTAGATTTTCTTTTTCCACAGCTTTCTATGTACCATAAAATCCTGAGCAAGCACTCCCACTATAGCGAAAGATAATCTCACGAGTTTTGGAGGGGGGGCCCTCGCTCGTTCCCCGATCAAAATTCAAGATGGTGGTGATAAAGTCGCTTGTACTTCCAAGAAAACGCTTTATTTAATACGCATGCTTTCACTGTCATTCTGCGACCTCATTCGCCAAGTAGAAAAAGTGAAGGAAACAGCTGAAATGGTGGTAGGACGAGGGGGGGCACTTTCTTGGTCACTGGCGCATATTTTAAATCTCCCGAAAAAAAGAGGGTGGAGCTTGCGTGAGTGGGGCGCTTGCTCGCGATTTTACGGTAGCGCTCTTCATTCTCCGTAATTTTAAATGCGAAGCATTTCTTAGCGAACTTCGGCGACTTTGAGCGTATCTATCTATCTATCTATCTATCTATCTATCTATCTATCTATCTATCTATCTATCTATCTATCTATCTATCTATCTATCTATCTATATAGCCGCCTACGACTTTGTGCTCTCCTGGCCGTATCGTGAATGGGATTGATACCAAATTTGGTATGACATAACATGACCGTATGACCATCATAATGGGCTGGTCAGATCATGAAAATCCTGAATAACTTGTCATGAAAAGTATGATTTACATGCCACGCTCATGGCGTGCTCGCGGCCGTTTCGTTAGCTTGACATACACCAAATTTGGGATTGAGTGACGTGACTGTATGACGAACATGAATGACAGGTGGTAATACGCGAATAATGACGTGCATGTCATTAACAACATAATTTACATGCCACCCTCGCAGCCGTTTCGTTAGCTTGATATACACCAAACTTGGTATTGAGTGACGTAACTGTATGACGAACATATATGACAAGTGGTAATATGGAAATCATGACAGGTCATGTGCGACATAACTTGCATGCGACGCTCATGGGGCGCTCGCGGCAATTTCGTTATCTTGATATACACCAAGTTTGGGACTGAGTGACGTGACTGTATGACGAACATAAATGAGAAGTGGTAATATGGAAATCATGACTTGTAATGTGCGACATGACTTGCATGCCACGCTCATGGCGTGCTCGCGGCCGTTTCGTTAGCTTGAGATACATCAAATTCGGTATTGAGTGACATGACGGTATGACGAACATAAATGACAAGTGGTTGGTAATGAGCTTCTTCGATTTACCAAGTCCCGGACCAGCCGCTGGCGGCCCGCGGACGCCTCGGCTCATAGGTAGCTACGTCACATGTCGCCATTGTCACGTGATTCAAAAGTCCCGAGCGGCCTCGGGCCGTCTGCACGCTATGTGCGCGCTTCACGCTGGCCGCGTCCGCTATGGCGTCTGCTACGCCTTCTGCTCCGTCCATAGCTGCGACACGGGCCACAACGCCGACTCACTACTGACCTCAGGAGCCGTACAAATGGTGAATTTTACCTATTTCCGTCGTGACACAACTTACTGTAAGTGAACTACTGGAGCGCGCGCATCGAAGACGTACGTGGGCGTTCCACCGCTATTTCTCCTAGCGAGCATCGCGCTTGTTTGCCGGACCTTCGGGAATACGCGCATGCTCGACGCTGCTCAGGACGCCGACGACTAGAACTGGGTGCGCAAACAATGCGAAATCCGGAAACGTACCACAAGGGGACAGAAAAGCAAAGAGAGAGCAAGAGCGGGTCGAAAATTTCCAGCGTCTAACTTAAAATGGCCGCACGCGTGACGCACCGCCATGCGCACCGCGCCGTCGTCTGCCAGCTGCCAGAAAGAAATCGTTCGGACAGTCCCGGGCCGTCCGCAGGCCGCCAGACACGCGAAAAACGAACATGCATCCGAGTGGTCCCGGACCAGTGGGCGGAGCTTTCGGTTGGTCCCCGAGAAAAACGAATGCGGTGCCGGCGTCCGGGGCCGTCCGGAGCCGTCCGGGACGTGTAAATCGAAGAAGCTCAGTATGGAAACCATGACATGTCATGAGCGACATCACTTGCAGTCCACACTCGTGGCGCGCTCGCGGCCGTTTAGCTGGCTTGATATAAACCAAACTTGGTATTGAGTGACATGACTGTACAGTGAACATAAGTGGCAGGTGGTAACATGAAAATCTTGGAATGCATGTCATCTACAAAGCCATTTACATGGCACGCTCATGGTACGCTTGCGTCGAGTTCGCTAGCTTGATATACACCAAAATTGGTATTCCGCGACGTGACTGTATGACGAACATAAATGACAGGTCCTAACATGTAAAGCATGATATGAAAATTATGTAAAGCATAATTTGCTCCTTCCTGGCTGCTTCACATTACATTGATTCCCACAGTGCGTGGGATCTGCCGGTTTTTTATCATGCACCACTCCTGCCCCCTGCATAGGTTGGCAAGAAATCTGGAGCTCATTCATAGTCTATCATGAAATATGTTTTGCCCTTAGGCGTCACTCGGACTCGTACACACAAAACTTTCCACGAGTGGACTCACTCGGACTCAGACTGACTAAAATTGTTCTTGTACTGGACCTACTCAGACTCACGGTTCGATGCGAGTCTGAGTCCGGTGAGTCGACTCGCGTGTCCATTAAATATGATTATCTTTTTCACCCCTGGTGTCAACGGTCTTTAACAGCAATATGTCGCATAATCGGTGCTCCGCTCAGCATCTTTTGATCTCAGACCTTTAAATAGTGGTTGCAACCCGGTAAGGCCATCTTTATTGCAAGAGATGACTCATTAGATATTGTTATCAGAACTTCGTGGAAAATAAGTCGCAGGAGGGCAGGTTAAGGCACCACAACCCTCAATCCCCCTCTCCCCCCTTGTAACTCACGTCTCTCTGATCAACTAATATTGAGTTGGTGTATAAACGCTAGCGCGTCGAGGTATGTGCGAGTAAACGTGGCTGTAAACGCGAGCTGGCATAGGGAAGAAAGTAATGCTTAAGTTGAGTATTCATCGCCGTAGGGCAGCGCAAAGTGTGGAACTTACCCAGACTTGCTCAAGAAGTATACTTAGCTGTTAAGGCTCACTCGGAATCGCCAAACATTTCCTCAACGGGACTCAATCGTACTCGGACTGGCCAAGATTTTTCTCAACCGGAATCACCAGGACTCAAACTCACCAGAATACTACTCACCCCGACTCGCTTGAGACTCAGACTCATGCCTCGACCTGAGTTTGAATCAGCCGACTCATGAGTCAAATTGCCAACCAATGGCGCCTTGGTTCTAGGATTGACAAAACTCATGTATGCATAGCACAACGAAGGCCTTGGAAGGAGCGCATTCCTTCTTGCATGTTTGTCTCGTGGCAATTTAGCGGCCTCCTTCCCCATGGCATTGTGTCTAGAGTTTTTAATTTTTCCTGCTTTTGCACCAGCATTTGATGTGAAACATGCTGGTGATCGGCGGGGTGCCGTCACCTGAGGCGGTGAAGAGGCATGCTTCGGGGAAGTGACTGTTGGAGTCTCGTGTTGCTGCGTGGGCTCAGTAGGGGCTGTGATTTGGCGTCATCTTTCAAATGTGGTTTAAGTGCTGCTTTGTTTCAGCTGTCTTCACATGCGTGTGGGGAATCGCCTTGTTGTATGGCTAATTAAACTATGCAATCATTTGTATTTGAGGGTGCAGGTGCCAGTGGTGAGCTGCCGCTTACAGCGTTGGCCCTCATAAATAAAAAGGTAGGCAGCTGTACGTTTTTGCAAATCTTTGTTCGCTGTTGATGCATGAGTACTCAACACTATCAGTTCCACTACATTCATCATATGGAATGAATATGCCATTTACACTGCTGCTGCTTGCACTGTGCTTGCACTTATCTGTGAAGTGTGGATGTACTTTATTTGTTTGCATAATGATTACATTTCCTTTCTTTTTGGATAGCTGACGGATTCAGAGGTGTGATTGTTACAGTGGGTGAAGTTTTGGAACAGGTAATTTGGAAGTCAAATTGCAGGTTGCAATTGTTATGATGGTTACACCATGCTATAAATAAATAATAGGCTGAAGAATGCCTACCTTCATGTCACTATACATGTTCACTTTGCCTTGTATTAAAGGTGCTGTGCAACACCTTTTTTAAGTAATCATCGAACGGCTACATTAAATTGACTGTCGCAAAAAATTTTACAACCCGTGAAGTACTAGTGGAGTTACAGGGATTTGTCACACGTTTTACATGCTTTCTCTCTCCTTTTGTACGAGCGCGCGCGCGCTGAAAGCTACGCAGGAGGGGAGGACAAGGGGGGCAAGAAGCTACAATCATTCATCAACGTGCGTCATGACCTTGAGGGTTTTCCTTTTTTCTTCGAACGCGGGGTTTCCATTCAGTGTGATCGCGAGCGAGTGTGCGGGCATGTGTCAGCTTCCAGCCGCAGGTAGACTTTGTGCTTGAGGTGCCGTCAGTTGGGTTGATGGCATCATTTGTCAAGGGAAAACAGCAATTTCTAGCTGACTTTGATAATAAATTGTGAATTTCAGGCTGCGTATTGCACTATAATGTTTGGCTCACGCGCGCTCTGGAGCCAGGGTTGCCGTTGGGCGGACATGAAAAGGCGCCAGAACTCACGCCAAAAGTAGCCAAAGTAGCCATGTCATTGGATATTATCGCCAAATTTCTAGTGAAATAGAACAGAAGTGGTATTATCAACAAAGTCTTTACTATTGGTAAATAACTAAAACCATTTTGAACATGTAAAACCACAAGTTTAAAAAAGAGCCATGGTGCCAACTGGAAATTCCGGTCGCCAACGGGGTCCATTAGTAGCCAATTTGGCGCAAAGCAGCCACCAACGGCAACCCTGTCTGGAGCCTTGACTACCGATCGGCACCGTTTTCTGACCACGCTTGAAAAGTGTTGAAGACCTTCAACTGCTTCATGAAGAGCACTGTGTATACTTCACTGAAATTGGTGAAAAAAATACCCATTTGAGCATGTCTAACTCCTTTATATTTGCCATCATCTACGCTTGATAAAATGATTTTCTTGAAAGCGATGACAGCAGTCAACAACCCAGGCGGCTAAAGTGCTCGGCACTTACCATCATCAATGCACTCTAAGAACAAGAGAAAAAAAGACTTCTCTTTGGCACGAGCGCGCCCTCAGAGGGCCGCTAAACCACCTCCAATATTTTTTCAAACATTTCAAGTAAACACATGCATCGTGTGCAGAATGCCATCACGGTAAACGATGCCACCGTGACAGCGCTACAAGCCGCGGGCGAGCCACAATTTCCAAGAAACAATCTTTTCTCCTCTGCCGGCCCTTCCGCCCTCCGTAGTGACCCGTGTGACGTCAAAAAGTTGAATCTGTGATGCGGAGAGCAAGTCAAGCTGTGATTGGTTGAACAAGGACCTACGACTTTCGGTTAGTCTGCAAGCGGCTGCCTGCGCTCCTTGTTCGTCGTGCTGCGGTGGCGGTGGCTCCTCATCTCACATGGAGGTGCTCTGGCACGGCGTGTCACCGTACAGATCCATCATACTCGCGATCCTTTGAAGGCGTGCGCGCAACACGCGGTCCATACCGGCACAATTCGTAGGAACACGGGCCAGTGCGGCAGCAGCGGTCAGCCAACAATCACGGAATTGTCGGAGTCACGGCAACCGGAAGTAGACTTTGTTTCGAACAGCACGTCAGCGATGACATCTGCCACGCGAGTTTGGGTGGGGCACTCGGCGAGGAAGGCAAAGCGGTTTCGGGAGGGGAGACCTGCTGAATGTAGCGAAGAGCAAAAGGAGCGATCGCTGCGGTTTGATCATCCAATGCGTCTAACTCCGCTATTACGGCACCATTTCGAAAAATTTTCATGGCTATGTGTTCGTTGCAGACTTAAGAATGGGCAAAGAGCCAACCACCCATTTGTTGCACAGAAGCCACAAGGAAATCCATACCGTATGGATTTCCTTGTGGCTTCGTGCTACAAACGGGTGGTTGTCTATTTTCCCATTCTGAACCCTTCCGCCACCTTGCGGAATTCTGCAGAACTCATTCCTATCGTTGTAGACTTCTGCGCAACTTCCCCACCACAATTGAATTTTGACCTCTGGGTGGTTAAGGGCCCTTTTAAATGGCTATGTTTTTATGGTTTCGCCTGCATTAATATACTCATCAATGTGCTTGAAGAACGAGAGGACGAATTCTCTTTGGCATAAGCGCACTCAAATGGCTTTGCTATATCAGATTTCTCCACTTCTTTTGAAAGTTATTGTTTACTTCCACATTTTACCCCACATTTCAGCGGTCACTAGAACGAGTGATTGCACATGTGCCATTCTGAATGTTGTGCTAATGCCACCGATCACAGCTCCTGCATGTGCCTAGAGCTGCACATATATTCTTCTGTGAGCTCCTCTATTTGTTTCAAATCAAAATTGTGAGACCTCTTGGAGCAATATTTTCAGTATTGTGACTTTATGCTTCAGGGCAGTTATGCAAGTTAATTTTAAGTGCAATAGCAACACTTTGAGAGTTAGTACAACAAAGTTGACTCCCCAAAAAAAATCAGCGCCACATCCACAAAGTGAATGATGTTAGAGCAGCTTGCTCAGCGATGATCGGGTAACCCGCAAATCCTCCGTACACATCTCCTGCCACCAAATATATAGACGTGACAGCGTTGTTATATATACATTACATACACAACGTGTGGCCGAGGAAGTCGCGCTTGAAGCGCGCGTCGGCATCGCCTACGTCGGGTTTGCTTGACGGCGAGCCATCTTTGCTTCGGCCTCCCCGGGCTGTCACCGCAGGGTCTTGGCGGTGAGCCTGAGCTGCTGCTGAGTTGCGAGCCCGCCGCGCTGCTGCCTTGGCTTCTGCGGTGTTCATGCGGTCGAGCGGTAACGAAGAGTGTTCACCGCATGAGCTCCCGGCGAAGGGAAAGGAAGCGCACGTGCCGAAAGTGGTGTGAGAAGAGAGAATAAAGCATTTATTTCATGTTCTTCGCGAGAAGATCGGTGAGTGGGATCCTTAGTCCGGGATCCCATTGGCGCTGGCTGTTGTCCTCGCACGTTTCACGAGGGCCTCTTGGGTCTTCGGATTCGAGCTGGACAGAGCTGCCTCCCACCCTATAATGTTGTGTTGTGTCCTGGGTTGCATAGGTGGGTTGTGTGGGCATTCCCATACCATGTGGTACAGGGTGACTGTTTTATTGGCGCAGAACCTGCACTGTGATGCGTATGGGTCGGGATCTATCTTGGACAATATGTATGGGTTGGGGTAGGACAAGGTCTGCAGGCGACGCCACGCTACCTGAGATTCCTTGCTGAGGTTTGGCCCTGGGGGCGGAAGTTTCCGTCTTTCAAGTCTTTGGTGTTCCAGAATATCTGTGTATGGTAGGAGCGGGTCCATACGCATAGCCGAAAGTGGTGTGCGTCGCCTTGAGCGGCGCTGTCATCTAGTGAGCATTCTTGAAATTACAGGAAAGCCGGCGCCTTGAGCGGCGGCGCGCCATCTAGTGAGCATTGGTGGAATCAACGGAGAAGTGTACACGCCGCCGCCACCGGACAAGGCGCGAGCATAAGAAGCTTGCCGAGCAAGCTCCTTAAAAGAAAAAAAGATCCCTAAAACATTTTTTCAATGCAGGATCATCTGAGAAGTGGCATATTCTTGTAGGAGGTGCAATAGGCTTGGCTGCTGTCGCGACAGAAGAACTCCTCATTTTGCAAGAAGGCCACAAAACTCCTGCGGCGTGTCCTTGAGCTTCAGAACAAGAGCCCCACCGTAGGTCCTTGTTTGGTTTTCGCACATCAGGAGGTCAAACAGGTGCCCTCGAAGAGGGCCCTGATACCAAGGAATTTGGAGGCTGTGGCTAGTGAGTATTGCTTAAAGAGGTACTGACACAACATTATCATCAGGCATTTTTTAGATGCGAAGCATCTTATGCTCGGGGCTCTGTCCGTCCCTCCCGCGTCCGCCGTGCCGCGTCCGGCCACTTTCATGAGGTAGGGAAGCACCCATTATGCGAACCAGAACACTGTAGTAATATGAAGGCCGTCAACCACTACTACAGTCACCAGAGTCATGGCCGAGAGCACAGAGAGGCTGCTTATCAATGGCTAGGCAGGTGGTGTCTTTCGCCCAGGTTGACCCCATTCCTTAATCTGGCTTGCATGTGTTTGGAGGGGGGGCTTAGTCCGTCCCTCCTTCCCGCGTCCCACACCACCACAGCGCATGCGCGTCCCCTCCCCCTCTCTCTCCTAGGCTCACCCCCTTTCTCTCCTCTAGGAATCTTCTACTCTACGGAGCATCCCCCCAGCGCGTCCCCTGCCCCTATGCTCTCCTACGCTCACCCCCTTCCTCTACTCTAGGAATCATCTACTCTACGGAGCGGCGCCCGAGTCCCACACCCCCCCACAGCGCATCCGCGTCCTCTCCCCCCTATATCCTCTAGGAATCCCTCTACTCTAGGGAGCGGCTCCGGCGTCCCACAGCACATGCGCGTCCTCTCCCCCTCTCTCCTCTAGGAATCCTCTACTCTACGGAGCTGCTCCCGCGTCCCACACCCCCACAGCACATGCACGTCCCCCTCCCCCCTCTCTCTCTTCTTCTACGATCCCCCCCGTCCTTTTCTCTAGGAATCCTCTACACAGCGGCGGGCACGACAGGTGGTGTGACAGCTGCATACTCCGCTGGGGGCGCCACGGTAGTTCCGCGGTATGAAAATGAGAGAGCGCGCGCGCCTCATTCTCTCTCCTGTGCAGCGCCGCGATGAGCGCCCGGACCGCTGCCGCGAAATGAGAGCGGCGACGTTCCTCCCACTCAAGCTAATTATCTCCCCCGCTGCTTCGCCTCCACACATGGTTCCCCTTTAGCGGGAGATGGGGAATGTTTTTTCCTGCAGTACATTGCTGATGGCCTATTGTTCATAACGGAGCAGATCTTGCTGCAGCACGGGACCAATAATTACGGCGTCTTTATTACCGACCAGTCACAGTTTAGTTTGGTACACCTCCGAGAACAACGAGCCACCGGGAGCAAAAAAATGCCAGCTAGCGCATAAAATGGTACACGCAACACTGACGCACTTCCGTGCTGCCTGCGTTGTGGGCTCACATTCTTTTGCTTTCTCATGTGCAGCACGATGTCATTTCCGTCATCTTTATCATTGTTGTTTGATCATGATGATGATGATGATGGAAACTATTGGTGCCCAGAGAAGACGCAGGGGGAGACCCCGCCCCACCCGGCTAGTCCCACGTAGGGACCGCCAAGCCGAGCTTGGCGGCCCGTTATGGCAACAACTTTCTTGAGGCTTCCTGACTTTCCACATGTTCGCCGCAGGCACGGACACATGAACAGTCACCAAACTGTAGCCTGCTAGCACAAGTCCGGCCAAAGGGAAATGGTGACTATGATGTCGTTAATCTAGCTGCACCAGCTCTGAGTTCGGCCACAGTGGTGACGTCTCGGAAGTTGGGAGTCACCTTCAGGTCGCTTTGGATGATTTCAATGAGGCGAGGTGCA